>NDGM011025934.1:0-15837 GCA_002564305.1 Octomys mimax
TTTTTTGTGGAACTGGGGATTGAACTCAGGCCCTTGCACTTGCCAGGGAAGCGCATATTCCAATGAGCCTCGCCCTGGCCCCAGGCTCAACATTCTGATCTTGGAGCTGTAGTCTGAGGATAGAAACTGTGGCACAAGCACAGCAGGCCCTGGGGTACCAGGAAAGGAACTGGGGTGGCAAGGATGGAAAAGGATGGGACAATGAGCCATCTTGTCCCTGAATGCTGCAGCAGGCTAGGAGGTGGGTGGATTACGTCTGCACCAGCCCAGAATTCTAAAATGCATCTTCCACTCACTCAGGGGCTGTGACCTGCACTGAAGACTGAACCTCTATGTGTATCAAGCTTCTCATTTCTAAAATGAGGAGGATGGTAGTTATCGCATGGAGGCATTGTGAGGAATCAATGGATTATCCAACCGAATCCAGCCAAGTGTCTGCCCTGAAGAAAGCACCCAGCCTGCCTCACATGCTCTTTTGAAACTTCCTATCTACTCATTTCCTGGGGCCACTGTACCAAAATCACCATCAACTGAGTACTGTAAAATATCAAAAATTTATTATCTGACATGGTTCTCATAGCACAAAACCCAAGTATTGGAAGCAAGAGGAGAGACGCTGTCCTTACCCTTCTGTGCCAGAGTTTGGGCATCCCTGGATGGTGCCTCCTCCTCCATCTTCAAGGCCAGTGGAGGGACATCTTCCAGTCTCACTGGTCCTGCATCCATCTTGACATCTTCCTCTTTGACCATGAATCTCCTGCCTTCCCTAGAAATGACAAAAATCCTACCCAGATAACCCAGGCAGCCCCCATCTCCAGATCTTTAACCACATTGGCAAACTCCATCTTCGTGTAAGGCACTGTAGCTCCAGGTTTCAGGTACAGGGCTATGGACCCCTGGGAGCCCATTAGTCTGCTGGCTACAAAGGCTGAATGACTGCAGAGACCTGTGAGAACCCTACAGTTGAGGCTCAACTGGAAACCACTACAGAATGCAGTGATAGGCGTAGAGAAAGTCTGCCGTCCTAACACCGGCAAGCAAGGCAGTGCAGTCGCCACAACTGAGGAAACCAAGTCCAGTGAGCTGTGGTGCCTTGCCCAAGCATACAGGGAATGACTCTGATATTCTTCATGTCTAATGTAGACATACGGCAGAAGCAGAGGTCTTCTGCCCCTTATTCCTAAGTAAGGGTTCACCTCTGGCTCCTGCGTCCCATTTACCTCTTCTAGGACCTCAACCTCAAGTACTCATAATCCTGTGCCTGTTTATGTGCATTTAATCTTGGCACTTGGCACTTTCTGGAATTATCAGGTTTTCATTTGTTGATTCTTTAAATTGCCTGTGACCTTTCAAACAAATCCTACTTCAACAAATAAGTGTTGGATCAATGAATGGATAGACACATGGACAGATGGATGGATGGCTGAGTGGATGGATGGATGGCTGGTCTGATGTATTTTAGACAGATGAGTAGATAGAGCCTATGTGTTAAGTGCAATGCTAGTCATTTCATTTATCTTATACCATGTAATCTTGTCTCTACAAGGTAATTATTGCTATTGTTATTATTATTAATTATTATTATTCCAGTGTTACATAGAAAAAGCAGACTTGAAGGGGTTCTACAATGTGAATCAAGCAAGTGCAGGGCTGAGGTGGAATGCGGACAATCCATCCCCGAGCTGTGGAGACCTCAGCCCTGCTGCTGCTGGGCACCTATGGCCGGGCACTGGCATTTCACAGGCTTTGCTCTCTGCGGTGGCCTTCCAGGAGGAGCCCTCTGGAGGCTCGGGTGCTCCTGTCTCCCATCACATGTCTCGTGGGCATGGCTGCAGTTACAGAAGTCCTGACTATTACCAAGACCTGTAACCTCTGCGTCATGAGGCAGGAGTTGAATCCCAAACACTCTGAGCCCTGAACTCATTCGGGGCATCGGGGGCACAGGCCAAGGGGTCCACTGCATGTACACCAGCCTGGGGCTTGGCTCACTGGATCCTGCATGCAAAGTCCCCGAGGAAGCAGCAGCTGACGACCCCTTAGCCTTTCCTGCCCACGCAGCTACTGGGTGGGTGGAGTAGTTTCCCAGACATACACTTCCTCCTTGTTTGACCTTTGGGTCACTCTTAGTGAGGCCTCCCTGGCCACCCCAAGATGCCCCACCTGTGCCTTCCCTGGCCCCTACTCAGCTTCCTTTCCTTCCTCAGGACACACCCATGCAAAATGCTGTGCATTCTATGTACTTTATTTACCTTAGCTTAGAGGTCTGTTATATGTAACAGATTGCCTGACCTCCGGCACTTGCACGTGCAGTTCTCCTTTAACAGGCGAGTTTAGAGTAATGACAGCACCTAGAATGACAGCTCCAGCCGCATCTGTTCCTGTCCAGCAGACCTGGTGGTAGGATGATGTCAGGAAACAGCACCTGTCTACCCTTGATCAAGGGCATGTCGACCCACTGAGTTCCGATAGCGACTGCCCTCAACTGGATGGCGATTATCTACACTGACACGGACTTAAAGGTTTTTGATTGCACCACAAACTCTCTGACGGGAGCAGTGTTAAAGGGTGGAACAACTTGCTTGGCACCTCCATCCTGTGAAACAATAGCGGAATTTGGATTTTTTCCAGGTCAAAATGGTGTCAAAGGTCATGTCCGACCCACTGCAAGAGGGGCTCTGGGGAACGCTGGTCCTTAAGATGAGTTTGGAGAAGGAGGTGTCTCAACCCTGGCTCAGGGCTTTCTGGGTGCAGAGGTGCAAGCAGATGCAGTGAGTCACGCAATTCAGGAGCCGAGGCAGCTCTGCTGAGCTTGGCCCATTAGCCTGGTTCTGGGGAAGCCCCCGCCCTACCTCTTGTCTGTTCCTTGGCTTCCGTGAGTCCAGTCTGTCCCCACTGCAGCCCGGCAGGAGTGATTTCTGATATTCTCTGTGTGTGTGTGTGTGTGTGTGTGAGAGAGAGAGAGAACAGGGTGGGGGACAAAGTAAACAGGAGAAGGAATAATTGATTGGGGGATTTCATTATTTGATTTCCTCTACCCCAGATATTTACAGCTGGCATGGCAACACAAAGAGACCCCTTGCTTTAAACTCAGAAAATGCCTGCTTGGGAGTCAGGCTGTAATTGACTTTTCTAAGATGCCTCAATTATACCCAAGGAAAAGCCTGGTTACATTTTTAAAACTCAGGAGCAGCAGCTTTTAAATTTATTCAGACTAATGAGCACGTATAAATTTGGTGAATGCTAATTCACGAGAGTTGGTGGCGGCGGTGGGAGAAACACAACAAGAGTGTCACAGCCGGGGAACAAAGTGAATGGGTGATGTGAGTGACAGTCGAGATTTCTTTTAACATCACTAAAAGGTGGCTGAATTGACAGCTAGGAGTACAGACGCAGGGTTCTCCAGCACTCGGAGGACTTGTATACTATGGGAAGGGACACTTCCACTTGATACCAACTTAATAAGTTCAGCAGAGATGGGGGTGGGGGGGTGGGGGGTGGGCTGGGGGCAGGGCCTCCTCTCCTGCCTCTCGCCTCTCAGGAGCAGTACTGAGCCGGTATCTGAAGAGCACAACTTCCCTGAGCCGGAGGCCCCTTCCCCTTGCAGATTTCACAGCATTCAGGCGCAGGGTTTTGATCTGCCGCTGCAGAAATACACTGAGCCTCCTCTGGAGACAGCTTGCACTTGGGATCCTCTTGAAGGGGGTGAAATCCTGAATCAGAATGCATCCTTATACACCTGGATGTGGAGAGAGCTGCTCCCCAATCAAATCCGCAGGTTTCTGAAGGCGGAAGCCTCCAGTATGGAGGGAAGCAGGGGGGAGGGGACCTTTGAAGCTTAATGATTGTGGCTTTGTGACTTGCCGCCATGCTCCAGGGGAAGGGGCTCGGGATGAGACAGAAGCTCCCAGGTCAGTGGGGTCCCCTGCCTCTGACGCGCTCGGGTCCTGGCAGGCAGGTTTTCATGGAGTGTGCTGGGATTGTGCTTGCTCATGCCCCAGGGGACCCAGGTTGAAGCAGAGGGCGGCTGGCTTAGCTCTGCTGCCTTCTATCTGCCCACTGCACACCCACTCCTCCTAGGCCAGGTCTGTGTGGCTCGCCGCCCTGTGACAGGCACTAAATGATACCTTGTCCCACATTCATCTACTGGAGATCTAGCCCCAGTGTGACCAGAGTAACAGAAGGGGCTCTTAAGGAAGTAACTGAAGTGGAATGAGGCCAGGGGCTGGGGCTCCAGGCCGACAGGACTGGGGTCCTGCTAGGAGGAGAGACACCCCAGCCCCTCCCCTTCCCTGTGCAGAGAGGAAAGACCCAGGGAGGAGGCCTTGTCAGACCCAACTCGGGGTTGTCTTGATCTTGGATCCCTCATCTCCAGAACTACAGGATGATGGATGTGGCTCTCACAAGAGACACCCACTTGGTGGCATTTTGCTTTGGTGGAGTGCACGAACAGAGGCAGTGCTATAGTCAGGGTCTGCAAAGTAATGGATTTAATCCAGGACACATAATTTATGGAATTATTTCATGATCCTCACCCAAGGAGCCAAGCACAGAAGAGCGCAGCAGGGGATCTGTGCATACCCCAGAGACTTAAATAATCCAGCTGAGGGCCCAGATGCTATGGCAGCGCCTTGCCTGAGTCCAGCTGGAGACCTAGGGTCCATGGCAGTGTCTCATGCAGGCCTGTTTCAAGGATCTGTGCTGGGAAGGCCCAAAGGTCTGTGGCAGAAGCTAGAAAGTCTTGCCAGCTGGGTGAAGGATGTGTGCCAGCTGCTGAGGGTTTGGAGCTAGAGCCAGGATGCTACGCTCAAGGTAAGGACCAGAGCTCCCCCATAAAGAACTACAACATTCTCCACGAACCAAATTTTTCTGACAATGAGTTCCTAACAGGAAAACCAGTGTAACAAACAAGCTTCTCCTGGACAATCAACGACACAACTTCTTCCCATCTAGCTTTCCTCTTTACGCTGTTGGCGAAAATCCTTGAGTGGCCCTCCATGCCTACCACCATAGTGATTCATTCCAGCCTGGTGTTCCAGGGTGAACGTTAGTTCATCCAGCACAGGCAGTATTCATGGCCCAAGCCCACAGCTCCAGGCCTTGGGTTGCTGACCCTATTTGGAATGTCTTTCTGCAGGCCACCCACTCGGTGACCGAATGATCCTCAACTTGGCCACACGGTGCCCCTTCTGGGTTCCCCTAGGTTGGAAAGATCACCCCTGCTCCCTGCCTCGTGCCACCCGTGTCTCTATAGCTCTGAGCACAAGGCCAGCATAGGTGGCTTTACAGGGCTGTTCCTCAACTAATCCCAAAACCGTGTTCATGTCAGTCCTTCCTGAAATGAAAAGCAATAAAACGAGTTGACTCACACTCCTATCTTGAAGTTCAAATAGTGTTTGGTTTTCTTACCTGGTTTTAGAAGCATGTAGCGCGGTGTCTGCCACAGACTTAAGTTTTTTTTTTATAACTTGTGGAGTAGATTGAGGTGGGATGGGAAGTGAAACAGAGAGGAAGGTAAACAAAACTCTGGATGGATGAAGGACGGCCGGTTGTCCAAATGGGCTATTGGGCCATAAATGGATGGATTCAAACAGCTGACCTTTCCTAGTTTAAAGCTCCAAGAAATACAGAGGAAAGGGCTTGAGGTCAAGGCTTGACTATTTTTCTTATGCACACCACTGTCTTCAACACATCTTTGTCACTCACGTGTTTGTGCTGTCCTTCTTTCCTGTGGTGCTCAAGCCCTTGGCTGCTCAGCCACTGACTCCCTGCTTGGATTTTCCTACAAATTTGCCCAGGAACTCTTCTTGGTACTGGATTCTGTCATCTCCCATAGCCAAGCTGATTTTCACTCAAAGCAGGGTCTTTAACATCATGTGAAATGGCAATAACCAGGGCAAGCTACTTGAACAAATCGTCATCTCACTTCATCCCCACAAGTAGACGTCTGGGCATTGTCATCGCTAACCATTCCTCGCCGCTGCAAACCAGGAGGTCTAGCCAACAAAGGCAAGGCCAGAAGGCCCCTACCCTGCTGCAGGCCCTGTCCAAAGCCTGAGATAAAGGAGCAGTCCCGCCTGCCTCCACCTGCCTCCTTGAAAGATGGACACCAGTGCTATCTCGGAGCGCACCTGCATTCACTACAGGAAGAGTTAGTCGGGGAGACATATTTCTCTCTGAAATAGTTTTACTGGGGACATTTCCTACTGTGCTGAAAACTGACCCCTTGGACAAACACAGTGTCATAAAAATGTGCTATTTGCTTTGAGCGCTTTGGGAATTTTAAATCATCAAGCTAAAGTACCCTAGGCTCCGACAGTAAAATTTTCATTCAAAGAAGGACTCGGCTTCGCAACATAATAAATTATATATGACTGGGACATATAAAACATTTAAAGATATACAGGATTTCTCCACATTTGTGTTCAGTAGGAGAGTTCAGCTCTTGAAGTACTTTTTTATGTCAACCCTTCGTATTCATAGGAAGAAAAGAGAAATGAAAACCAATAGAACAGGGCACCACGCTCGCTCCCAAAGCCTAACGCTTGCATTCCAGGCTTTATTTTTCTCTCTGGTTTTGCAGGTTGTTAAGAAGAAGCAAAGGCACAGAGGCACTTAGGAGACTGTAAACAGAGGTGTTGGTGACCTGTAAAGCCACGGTAATTAAACATGAATAGCAGAGTCTTGCCCTGGAGAGATTTGATGGGACTCGGGCCTGTGAGAGGATTAGCGGCCACAGCTCAGGATGTAAAGTTCTAGAAATGAAACTTGGAATTACTGGTGAGTGTGACTGTGAAAGATCCCAGCAGAACACAAACAAGGTGTTGTGTATTATTTCGCAAACTCTGCATTAATGCTGTAAACAAATGCCCTCCAATTCAGTGAATGTCAGAACCAACTTTCTTTTTTGTGTGTTTGTGTGTGATACCAGGAACTGAACTCAGGATCCTGCATTTGCCAGGCAAGCGCTTATTCTACTGAGCCATCTCCCCAGGCCCAGAACCAACTTTCTCACATATAAGATTGCCGCGGTCACCTGCAGCCCGGCTGACCTGGTGAAGTTCAGCGGGGCTTGTGCCTAGACTGAGGACAAGGTCAAGAGTGTGTGAGGCATTTCCTCCTTCTCCTTGGATGGAAGCCATCTTTGGGACTCTATTTGTAACCATGGCAGGAGTGCAACAATGTCAACCCAAACAGGGGACATCATCGACAGCTATGGCTGAAAACCTGTTCACCATCTGACATCTTCCACTGGTGGAAGAAAGTCATCTGGTCTACCACTGCGTAGTCCTAATGGATGGTCTTGGAAAGGCCGATGGCAACCGACAAGCATGTGCAAGTCCAGTCATATCGGGGGAGGGCATTAGCCATCTTGGTCTTTCACTTTGTGGGCATCTAATACCTGAGAAGCTTGAAGAAGTCATGTCTTTATCATCCACTCCCAGTGGAGACTGAGGAGTGTGCTCACGTCAGCACAACCGGCCACTCTCCAAGGATTCTTTCCATTAGCAAAATCCTTGTTCTTATCATCCCAGGCTGCAGCACAGGACAGCCAGCCTGAGCCAGCAGAAGTTACCTGTGCATGCGCACACATCAGGCGATGTTTCTTGTCTCCACGGCTTGCCATCCACCAGGGGCAATAGAGAGAGGAAGAGCAAAGAAGCAGGGCTGCCAGAGTAGGTGGTACTGCTGTAGTGAGAAGGAGGGTGAGGGGCAGTGCCCATGCTCCCAGCAGCTTCCCGCATGCTTTCACCTGTCGCCAGGCCCACGCCCCAACAGAGGAACAGATCAATCTCCCTTGGGACAGAAGCTCAATCCACCCCTCAGCCTCTTCATAGCCATTTCATTTATTTCTGTTTTATGCAGTCCTGGCTGCTTGGCTGGTCACTTGCAGGCCCTCCCAGTGCTGGAGGGGATGGGAGGGCTCCTGGCAAGTGCTGACCCCTTGCTGGGTATGGCCACGCTCCCCGCCAGCACTGAGCAAGAGGATCCTGTTGGGCACCACCCCTCACTTCTGAGCCCTGTGAGGCAACTAGCCTCCCAGGCTGCACGGAGCTTAAGACTAGTGTGGAGTATGACGGCGATCATGTTGTGCTGTGTCGTATTGTACGTATGTCATTACACGTTAGTACTGTGTGGAAATATGATACAGCACAATGCACACATGATATCCCCTGTTCTTATGTGCTTATACTAGGTGCACAACTGGCTAGATCCATATCATGTTACATGTTAATACTGTATTGCAAGAGCTGAGTACAGTGAGGCACGTCTGTGATCCCAGCGCTGAGGAGGCTGAGGCAAGTGGTTCATCTGACTTCAAGGCCAGCCGGGGCTACACAGTGAGCTCAAGACCAGCCTGAACTACAAGTGAGACCCTCTCTCAAAATAAAACAAAGCAAAACAAATACTGTGTGTCTCGGTTATGTTTCTCTCCTTACTGGGACAAAATACCTGACACCTAAAATTAAGGAGGGAAAGGTTTACTTAGCTCAGTTTGTGAAGGTTTCAGTCCGAACTCAGCTGGCTCCAAGGCAGGGTGCCACATGGCAGAGTGCAGCTGTTCATAGTGGTGGCAAATAGCAAAGTAGCAAGAGCAAAAGGGGAGGAGCAGTGGCAGAGAGAAAGCCTCTCTCCCTTCCTTACATTGCATTCAGACCAGCTGCCCCAGGGCGGGTGCAGCACTCACACCCATAATCCCAGCATTGATCGTGAATTAATCACAAACTCTAGAAACTCTGCTCATGATGCATGAGGCTTTGGGGGCCTCATCTAAATCCAAACCATAACACTGTATTACAGCTTCATACAATATAAAATACAACTACAATATTTCACTGTAGTAAATCAATATGACAAATATATTATGTGGTTAGTATCTATTATAAACCTATTGATATATAGCTATATTATATATGATAGTACATAAATAATATGCTGTAAATGTTGATACATATGTGATATATAGTATACTATTTTTTTGAGACAGGGCTTTGCTATATAGTTCAGTCTGGCCTTGAGCTCACTCTGTAGCTCATGCTGGCCTAAAACTGATGGCAATCCTCCTGTCTCAGTCTCCTGAGTGCTGGGATTACAGGTGTGGGCCACTATACAAGATATAGTCCATCATAATATTGTGCATCATTATACATTCATTATGTAATAATGAATGATATAATTGTGTTCAGCCATTGCTGACACTGTCATTACCTGGATAGCCATGTTCTGGGGCTGCTGTCTTCCTTCCCCAACTCCAGAACACACATGTTTTGAGCCCAAGCCACACTGCCCTCTGGGAAACGAGAGGCTGTGAACGAGGTAAAGGTCCAGGGCCCCACTATGTGATGGGCCAGGAGGAAAGGTGGGCTCTTCTGCATCTGCGCTGTGTCCAGTGAAGCTTGCGTGCATAAATGGTCACCTGAAGACCTAGGTCATGGGAGCCAGCAAAGGCAGGGCAGGGGTCCCTGTGTACCTGTACCCAGCATGCACCGGGACTTCCCAGGCATGGCAGGACATGTCTGTGTCTCTAGCCTGTGCAGGGGACTTGGGGGAGATAGGGTCAGTAAGTACAAGTACCCCATCCTAACTCACGGGGTCTCTGGGGTCACCTGGGACAACACTCAGAACCTGAGGTTTCCTGACTTGTATGACAAGAATGTGAGCCCCTTCCTCCTGGTGCTCTTGGGAGGTTGCCCTAGGCAAAGGGTGAAAAGCATCTGGACCTCATTAGGTCCCGGTACCCAGAGCTTTACTGGCACCTGGCCTGCTCCCTTTGGGTCTAGGTGGACTTATCCTGTGAAATGCACAGGCAGCCTTGATAGGAGACTAAAGAATCTGAAGCTCATCCTTAGCTCGGCGTCCAAATGCCCAGCACTGACCACAGCACCCTCGGACACTGTCTGGACATCTGCTGAGGCCACCTCCAGCCCTTAGCCCCCATGAGTGACCAGTGGGAGCAGCATGGACACTTGTGGGCACCTCTCCACAGATCTCAGACTTCACTGTCAGGCAGCCCTTATCTTGCTCACGGAGCCCCCTAGGAGCTCCCCAGCCCCAGTCTGTGGTTTCCAACTGTAGCAGAGACTTGGCTGCGAAGCATGGCACATTGAAGGACATTTGTGCCAGCCATTTCAAGGGACTCTCTGCACACGGAATTGAACAAAAACCAGTGGCTGCCAGATGCATGCCCACATTTCTGTGCAAATTAGTTGAACTGGAATAGAATTTAAGATCCAGAGTCTCAGCCTTGCTGGCCACATTTCAAATGCTCAGCAGCCACATCTGTCTTTGCATGACTCAAGGATAGCACTGCTCAAGGTCCTGTGTCCCTTCGACCTCCTCCCTGGCACTGTGTCCACTTCCTTCAAGCTCCCAGCTAGACATAAGTGGTGTCGAAAGATCAAGTTGATTTCTACTGCCCAGCTCTGGAATATGTTGCTCTAGTGACTGAGCAGGAAAGAATGAGGCTTTGGGTGTCCTTGACCTGGCTTATGGTGGATGTCCAAATTGTTATGTTTCTGAGTAGGATAAGCCCACAAGATGGTCGTGACTCCTCACAGGGACCACCCCTCCCGTCTGAAGAGGGCCACCCTCCTTAGTCTCCAGCTCATTTTCTTCAGCCACTTCCAGCTCTGCCCAGAGTATTCTACCTGTGTCTTGCTTCCCTCTGCCTTGTCTTTATCACACAGGGTCCCAGTACCCCTGGGCAGCCTCCTCCACCCCATCTGCATGACGTGATCCCCATGGACTTCAGGGGCCCAGTGAAAGCTAGGGTTGGGAAGTGCTCCCGGATCACGCCTCCTCCTTGCCCAACAGAATTAAGGAAGGTCACCTTCAGCTTACAGTGTCTTGGGTTTTAGAGCTTCAGCTCTGAAAGTCTCCCATCTGTCACATGTCTATGGCTGGTTTAGGACACATTGGTCTATCTTGCTTAGCCACTGTTTGAGCGCTGGGTCTCTTTGTAGTAGAAAGCTGAGTTCCCAGGCTCTGCAAAAGGCACTTCCTACCCAGTAGAGGCTTGAACACAGTACGTGAATGAACACAGGAGTAAATAATTGATCGCCGTTTAAAGCTATGATTTTTCTCTATATGAATAGTTGCCACCACAGAGCTTCATTCTCGTCATGGTTTTGTACATGGTTTTTTTTTTATTTTTTCAAGGATGTGCACTACACTACAATGCATAAAGCTCTGCAGCTTATGTAACTTGCAAAACCAAATTCTGAAATTAGGAATTCATTCCCAACAATGTTGAAGAAACCTAGGACTGGAAGACAAGAATTCCTAAATTGAAATGACTCTTGAGAATGCTGGCTTATTCATTTTTATTCCACAGGAAAGTAAATTAACTAAAATTGGGGAAAATGTGAACTGCTTGTGTCTTGCTTGAATTTCAGATCAATATCAGAAAAGGACTTTGAAGGATATCAGAAAAGGATATGTAAAAAGGACCTCTCTTAGGTCAGTATTTAAGCTGAAAGCTACAGCTACAGGTCCAGTCACACAGCCCCTTCATGTCCCATGTCAGGGTCCAATGAGAGAGAAGGTGTCTGCATACTTAATGTCCAGCGTCATTGTCACCCACTGTCACATTTTGTACTGGAAGCACCTGCCCACGTGGGCTCTGTGAGGAGCCTGCTCACCAGATGTGGCACACACAGCCTGCTGTAGGGAAGGGCACAGCTTCCTGCCCCATGGAGTGACAAAGTGTGGGTGGAAGTAGAATTCGGCTCAGAGCTGAGAGCCCAGTGCAGACAGCCCTGTGACCAACAGTCATGTAATGCAGGCACTACCCTGAGTGGGGGTCTCTGGGCACAGCAAAGCCCAGCTAAGCGGGGAAGGGGGAAGCTACACCATGACAACATGCATGGCACTGTAGCGAGGGGCACACTCTCAGACCTCAGGCATTGGTTCAGCTGTGGGTGGATCTTTCCTGTTTATTTTTATGTAAGCTGCACTGAACAGTGGAGGAACAGAGAAGCTATGTTATACCTAACATCACACAGCATCTTGAAATAAGCTCCTGCGTCCTCCTTCCGTACTTGTGTACTCACTCACCATCAGTGCCACACCTGATCTTGAGCTCTAGAGTGTAGCCATGTCCACAGGGAGCCCACCCCTAGTGGAAGGGAGAGGCTGGGAGGTGTTCCTCACTGTTTGTAGCAGAGTACATGAAGTAAGTCCTTAATCTGAGTGCTTTTTGAGAAAGTACAGTTGATTTCTGATCTATTAAAATGGTATGTAAGTAGAGATATAAATACACACCGATCAATATTTCATTCAATTATCTCCCCCCTCCAGTGCTCTTCCAGGCAGGTGGCTATTCGGAGCGCTGGAACTATAAATGCTGGGTTGCAGCTAGTACTTAGTGACTTAATTTTATTCTGTGAAATACTGGGTGTGTGCAGAAAGGCACCCCTCTCACGCAGGCAGTCTTCAGAGGCCACGCTAGCTGCGCACGAGGGCTAATGGAACTCGTTAGTTAATAACACAGCGGTTAACACGGCCAGGGGCTTGTGGGGACACACAGCTCCTCCTGCTCTGACAGAGCAGGTGGCTCCTTCTGGGAAGGGTTCATTCATCTTGCTGGTAATTTTCTTTCCATTCGCTCCTCTTCCCATGCAAAGAAGATGGCAGTGGCAACTTCAAAGGACCATGGAGCCCCTTCTGAAAAGCCACCAGAAACAGAATCATGAAACAGGGAGGGGATGAGCAGAGAGGATGGTGAGAAGGCACCCACAGGAGACTTGGGAGCAGAAGGTACTTCCGAAGGGGGCCCATAAGGGATGGAGATGTCACTCCATTTAGCCTCATGAACTGGGGTGCTGTGGCCCAGCCAGGTCTCTGTCTAAACAAATTTTCTCCTGCGAAGCTGTCCTGGGGCTTTAGAGTGGGAATTTCAGACTCTCTCCCTTGGCCCACCCATGTGCAAAACGGGCCTCCCGAGACCTATCATGCAGGGATTTAGTAGCCTGGGGTCAAGGTTATTAACACACTACACACAGGAAAATTTTGTGGGGACTGTAATCAATATCAAACCAACTGTGGGTGTAACCAAAAGACAGAGATGGGATTAAGCCTTATTTTACTTTTGCTTTTTGTAGTTCTTCGTTGTTTGCACCTGTATGCGCGCTTTTCTCTTATCCAAAAGTAAATGTTTTAAGGAGAGGGGTGTGTGTGTGTGTGTGTGTGTGTGTGTGTGTGTGTGTGAAGGTATAAAGGAAAGTGGAAGGCTGGCAAATCCTTCCTACTACCTCTTGCCTAAGTCAAGTCACTCCCCTGTCTGCCTGGCCAGTATGTGCCTCACTGCCCTAATTCATTTGTTTCATACTCTCTTTGCTACTGGAAGGAGCGCTCAGGCAGTCTGTTGAGCCATCTGGACCCTTTTGGTGAAACACCAAGAAGACTAAGTAGACCCAAGCCCCCCACAACCCCCCTGCACTCCCAGTGAACCCCACCTTCAGGGCCTTCAGCACAGCTGCAAGCCTCCGTTGCTGCTTGCCCACTGCTGTCCTAGTAGAAGAGTGACAAGGAAGGGGCTTTGGAGACTAAGTCACATGTGGGTTTTGGGTCTTGAGCCATGCTGTGATTGAGAAGAAGAGGGTAGGCTTGCCTCTTTGTCCCTGGGAAGTGGGAACTTGGACAGGAGGTAAAGCTGGAAAAGGTTCAGGAAGACCCCAGGGGAAAAGATTCAGTACTGAGTGCCTTGGTGCTTTGGTATAGAGGTGACATTGTCCCAGTGTCTACCAGGATCCCTGCCTGAGGAGGATCCCATCATCCTTGGCTAAATCGATGGGTGGCACAAGAGGGGATGGAAGCTGGGAGCTGTGTGGAGACTTGTCAGTGTCTATGCATTGTATGCAGTGCCACCAGCTTCAGGAACAAGATCCTGATGCCTTCCTCAGGAGCCCTTTTCATTTTGCGCTAGTTCTACACTTAGCTCCACTGCATTCATTTATTTTCAAACTCATAGGACTCTCAGTGCACAGCCGTGTTCTACCGTTCTTGTCTGGCAGGCAAGCACTATGTTCCAATTAGGCGATGAACTGCATGGTGCTTGGGATTGGGTAATGGTGGCAATCTTGGTGCCAGAAAATAAGGTAGAATCCAGGGTATCTTGGGCTGCTCTTTCCTCTGGATTCACAAGTTATGAGTGTCAAGTAGATCTCAGAAAGAAACCACTGATGACACTCGTGATCAGAAGACACACATTCACCTTCTGATTTGCTTCGGCCTTCAAAGATGAGATCAGGAGCTATAAACCATGCTCCAAGCAGGCTGCCAGCTGTTGCATTCTTGGAATTCATCGAAGCTGATGTGAAGAAGTTGTTTGGATGCTTTATTACATGTGGACAGCTCGTAAAAATCAGGCAGAGCCACTAGGAGGGAAGTGCGGTCAAAGACTAGGCTGAGCCTGAAGAGGGTAACGTTCCAATTAAATGTGAAAGCTGCTCTTTACAGACGCATTAAAAATCATGTTCAGACCAATAGAATGGAGAAGCAGCCTTGTGGAACAGGACTCCCGGCAGGGACGCACTGCCACCACGCTGGAGAGCAGCCACTGTATTTGTCAGCTCTTTGCTACAGATGGTGGGGCAGGCTATTTAAATACAACTTGCATGCCAGGTAGCCTTCAGTGAATCATGTAACAAGCAGTCATGAAGTGCTACCTCTCTGTGGCCTCCGTACTGGAGGCTGCTGCCAGAGTTGTGGGAGAGGGCTGGGCCCCTCTAGAGGAGCTGCTGGCCGTGAGAGGCTTGGACCCTCTTTTATCTGGGTCTCCCCCAGGTTAGGTTCTGTGACCCAGATCTGCCTCTGGTGTTGGCTCCTCAGGGACTGCTCAGCAAAGTGGACTAAAAGGTCCCCAAGCCTAGGGGGTGCTGATAGCTGCGCACATCATTGGGAGGGACAAGCCCACCTCTCACCAAATCTATGCCCAGGGACAGCCTGGATGGCTAGGATTTGGCCACAGTGAAAGATCATAGAGCTCCGAAGTCAGTGGAGGCCTCACCAAGCCTGCTCCCCTCCCTGCTGCTCCAGAACTTGGACACACAGGCCTTCCCCCTACACATGGCGGAAGCTAGGGTTCTTGGAAGTCCTGGTCCACAAGAGATATTCCCCTTGGCTCTTCACCTGCTGCTGCTGGTTCTCTCCTGGCCAAGCCCAGCAGCTGCTGTGTGCCAGGCAAGAGTGCCACCCCTGAGCTGCGGCCAGGCCTCTTGTCCACCTGGCTGCTCACATTGGAATATAGCACTCTTGTTTTGTGTCCCAAGAGTCCATACTGTAAACTCTGTCCTCACCTGCTTACTGGAGAAATCTGTGTCCAAGCGCCTGTCATCCTGTGTGGCCCAAATCTGGGTCACCAGCACTACTCAATAATTTTATAATCAGTAAGAAATTACACTGGCAAGAAGACAATTGCAATATGTTCTGCTCAAAGTGATATGCTTGGAAATATTCTCTCTCTCTCTCTCTCTCTCTCTCTCTCTCTCTCTCTCTCTCTGTCTTTCTCTCTCCCTTTTCCTCTCCTTTCTCTCTCTCTCCCTCTCTTTCTCTATTTCATTATCTCCAAGGGCTTGAAGAAATCATTTGTATTCACATTTGTATTCATAGTGAATAAAAGTGCTTTTTAGATTTGTGGTTTAGCTACAGCATGGTGAAAAGTGAAATTGATCAATAGCTAAAGGAAAAGGCTGGACAAAATGAATAGATGAATAAATAAATATGGGCATGGTTTGGTTTCACTGAGGAGGATTCCTGTTTGGTATAGGAATACTAATACCATTTTTCTAGGGTCATATATAAAAGTTTAAGCGTGTACACATGTGTATGTGTGTGTAT
>NDGM011025939.1:0-14390 GCA_002564305.1 Octomys mimax
CCTTCATTTTGAGTGTCAGGTATTTGTCCCAGCAACGAGAGAAGAGTAACTAAGACACAGATGTAATGAACTTTTATAAGGTGGACCAACACATAACACATCCTGATCAGATAATGATGCAGTGTCATCGTTGCCACAGAACCAGCTATGTTCCTAGGTCAGCTCAGGAGGACACACTCTACATATTCCAATAAGCACACAAATAATGAGTGTTTATTTTGATTCTTTAGGTAGGTTTATGGTGTATTTATCTTATGTGA
Organism: Octomys mimax; assembly: GCA_002564305.1. Taxonomy (NCBI): domain Eukaryota; kingdom Metazoa; phylum Chordata; class Mammalia; order Rodentia; family Octodontidae; genus Octomys; species Octomys mimax. The sequence goes on from NDGM011025939.1 coordinate 261, forward strand.
TCTCTACTTTATGCTTATGAGAAACATGGTTATACATTATCAATTCTTATTACTGCATTCTATTTATTTGTATATATACTATTGTTGTGTTTTCAATCTGTAACCAACAGGTCCAATGATTAATTTTAGATACCAACTAAACTTCAGAAGGAATTTTCAGATAGCTTGCCAAGCATATATTTTTGTCTGTCCTTTAATGTATTTCTAGAGAAGGCAACTGAGTCTGTGTGCTGTGTGTATAAACAAAAGTGACTAAGACAGAATCCCTAAGAAATTATTGAGTTTTTTTTGTATATAAAACTTGCTTTATGACCTACAATATAGTCACCTTGGAGAAATTCTATAAAATGCTGAAGTTTTCTCCAATTATTAGTGGAGTATTCTCTAATATTTGTTAACTTTTTTTTTTTTAGACAGGGTCTCACTATGAAGCTCAGGCTGACCTTTAGCTCATGTTGTAGCCCAGGCTGATCTCAAACTCACAAGGATCCTCCTGCCTCAGCCTTAAAGTCTATTTGAAATACAGTGGAATTTAACCTCAATTTTTTCTGTTACCTTTTTTGGTCTGTATAACCTATGAATTAGAGTAAGTATAGCACTAAAATAGCTCCTAAAATTATGTTGGGGCATGTCTCTCCTATTATATCTTCTTCCTCTCAACTCTTCAATATTTTAAGAAAATTATCTTTGCATATTGCAATCATAAATTTTAATGCCATTTAACATCTGATTGTAACTGGCCAAGAGAAATCACAGCTGCCACAAAGAAAAAGTGATGGTAATCTTTTCTGCTGTTTTATTTATGCAGCATTTTGCTCTATATCTCTGTAATCAGGCCCACTGCATTCCAGTTTCCACTGAGTGATCCTGGCTGTAGACTCAGATACCATATCATCAGGTTGAGCTCCCATTAAGGGAAGTAGTGGTTCTTCTTCTGCTAATCACTTCTAGGTGCCCTCAGTATTTCACTACCTATATGAGTAATCTGCTACAAGAAGCAGCCTCCATTGTGAGAATTTACTTTATATCTTCCCATTTGGACCCTGGCATTAAAGACTGTTCATCAATTATTTACTTAGAAATATGATCTACTAATATAGAAAGAGAAAGTGGGATTTAATTTATGGTGATTTTTTAAGAAAATTAATGTATTTGTATTTATAATTAATTGTAAGGAAAAAGTCTTAGTATTTTCTTTGTCAAAAATTTTCCGCAGACTCAAAATTAATTTATTTTTCCTTGTACAAGCATGGTGCTGATGTGGAAGATTTATGCTTCCATGACTCTAACTAAATAAATACAACATCTCTACTTATTCTGCATGTATCATTTCGACACTGGCCATGACTTAGTATGTGTGACATGAGGATGGCCACTTTGGCAGTGGTATGAGAGCCAAAGCTGTCTAGCAGATGCCAAATTAGGAAGCTCTCAGTCCTCTTTGCATGTGGTCCCTGGAAAGCTGTTATGGGTTCTTTTCTTTTCAGCCTCAGGTTCTGGCTGATCACCATCCTGGTGTTCAGCTCTCCCTCTCTGCAGTTGAACCTGTCACGCCATTCTGATTAACCATGCCCGCAAGGGGCTTTTAGGTTCACATTTCATTCTTGTAGTCTTTGAGCTTCATATTGTAACTCTTTTATATGCTCAAACAGGAGAGGTAAATCATATCTTCAGGCTTTATCTTACCCATATACACAATATAATCATACATCATTTTATTATCTTTCCTCCAAAGTTACAAAAGCCACAAAGAAAAATAATCTTTACTTATACTTGGAAAGGCAATATCATCTAATAGTTGAGACCTCAGGCATTAAATCCCTATTTGGGATTTGAATCCCTGTTTGACCATGCAATTAGTTATGAGAACTAGAAAAAGTTACTAAATATCACAAAATCTTCCTTATATAATTTGTTTAACAGAGATTTAAAATTCGCAGTATCAAATATGCACTTTAAGAGATTAATCAAAATGTTATGTAAATAATTTAGCATAGTGTCTGCAACTTTGGAATGCAGTAAACACTTCAGACTTGTAAGGTAATGTGAAGTTAATCATGTGGCTGCTAATGTGTGTGTAACAGAATATAATGACTAATCTCATTAAAATATCTAACAGAATATCATAATATGTTAAGTTATTTGTAGTAGTGACATGTATTTATAAGATTATTTTTGTGTATGAGTTTTTATAAAATTATCTAATTTGTGGAGTCAAGTCTACAGAACATTTAAAATACTTCCATGATAACTGTTATAATCAAGTAAAGTCTTATTTTATCTTGTTTTTCTTAAGCAAAGTAAGAATTTGTAAAAGGACCAGGAAGACAATAACAGAGACATCTGGGGGCTACTTAAGAGGTTCAAGCTCGTCTCAGCAGACATTCCCCTGTCTAGTGGCAGCATTCTTCTGGGTGTAATACAATGCAGGACAATCAAATTTGGACGACCTTCCCTGAGCTGCTTTACAGTAGGCATATATTTCAAACTCTCTTGCATTTCTCTCTGCTTTGGAATACTTTCGCTTTTCATCTGCTCTTCCCAGCACTACCTTTCCTGTCTGTTAATTCCTCTTCACCTTACAGCATGCAGCTCATATACCACTTCCTCAAGGTGGGCTTCTCTGACCTACACTGGCCTGTTCCAGTTCAATTTATCTGTTATTCTGTCTCAGAGTCACTTTGTTCCTTTCTGTTCTCTTGTGTTACATTATGATTGAATAAATGAGTTGGGTACTAAATTCTATCAGTAGTTCTATCTATTGCTGGAACATAAGCTCTTAAAGGGTAGGATTTGGATCTAACCTGTTTTAACTGTTTTGTCTGTGCTCACCAAAAAGCTGCATACATAAATGTTTTCACAGATTACATATTTTCAAGTTCAATATATATATTTGGAAGTTTGTATGTTCAAAAAAGCCTCTGCAGCCTTTAATTATATAATCATCAAAACAGTTCTAGAAATCTAAGCTACAACGTATACAGTAGTCATAACATGGTTATCCTCTTTTCAAGCCTTGATATGAAATTTTCATCTTTAACACAGTGTGGACAGATTCATCCCACCTCTAAGTGGAAAGTTAAGGTAAGAACACCTTCTTCTGCCTCTTTGAGGAAAATTAATAATTTATTTGCAAAGAGCAGCATTTAGTAATTTCCCTCATAATTATTCACTATATATAAGAAACTGCCTTGCAAGCACAAGATCCTGAGTTTGATTCCTGGTACAAAAAAAAAAAAACTAATCATTATAGTCAGCCAAAAATTCAAAGCAAGGTACTGGGGTGACAAAATTCTACAAACTGGACATAATCTTTCTTTGATGAAATTTATAGTTGGTAATCACTGAGATATTCTGCATGGCATAAACGTGAAGATTAATGGTGATTAAGTTCTTCAGAATTGTTTCAACTTTTTGATATTTTTAATTTTTGCATGACTAAGAGAGGAAAATATTTCTTAAAGAACTACAATAGAGCGCAGGGAAAGGCAGCATGTTGAGAACATGCTGCTGCGATTCCATAGACCACTAATTTTCTCTAATCTGAAGAGGATTTGCTGGATTCTGTTTGGATTAGTTGCAGTAATAATTCAGGAAGAGAGCTCGAGCAACACCGTGTTGCACAATGCTATCAGGAAAGCACATGTGTAAGGTCATGCCACCACCAATGTAAAGTCGCTTTATTTCCAAAGTAGAGTTTACAAACAGGATTTTTCTTCCAGTAAGTTTGTGGCCACAGCAGCAGTAACTTGAGAGGAAGTGATGGCTCCCCAGAATTTCTTAATATTAAATAAAAACAAAGTGCGAAATATTAAATGGTTACTTTTGCCATCTCTGCTTCAGTAATACGTAACTTCGGTTTACTCAGTTTTGAGCAATCTAGTGAAAAAGATATGTTCTATCCTTTCACTTTTTTTCTCCTGACATCTGTAAAGGTGATTGAAGAAGATGCTGTTGCTCATAAAGTTCTTACCTTGATATTTTAGATTATGACTTTTCATCTTTTTTATAGTCATTATGATGCTATTTGTGGTGAGTACTTGATATTGTTTTAGGATCCTAGGGTTAAGGTTAGGATCCTAACACAATTTTGAGTCTATCATAATTTTAATCAGTTAATCATTGGTTGCATAAAAGATTTTATTTGTTTTGTATTATTGAGTCAATGGGTTGAGTGAATTTACAGGCAAAGTGAAATATATGAGTAGTATAAAGAATTTATATTTGGAATAATGATCATTGGACATCACAGTGACACTTGCTCATTCCTTATTCCACTTTCCAAGTCTGGCAACAAATGGAGAACAACAGAAGGCAAAATGGCACCTGGGCTAAGAAGCTTAGATGTATGACCACAAGAAGAACTTTCTACCATATTCTCAGGCCAAAACTTGGGATAATTTCCTTAGCTACACTTATTCCTCTTACAACCTCCCCTTCAGAACCTGGAACCTACTTCCCTGTCCTTCAGTGTGGATTGATTCCATGACTTGCTTCTAAGTAGGAAAAGTTATATATGATCATGACATTTGATATTGAGTCATAAAAGGCATTGTGGCTTCCTTCTTGTTCTTTGTATTTTATCAGAGTCTTAGGAAAACCACTTGGCATTTCATTAGGAAACTCAGCTAACCTATGAAAGATGTGGAACATTGGCTTCCTGCAACAGCTGTGTGAAGGCACCACCCCTTCTGAACAATCTAGCTCCTCCATTGAAGGCTCTGTGTGATTTTTCTGGTCTAATTATAATCAAGTGCAGAGGTTTATCCAAAAGCTTCCTAGGGAAAATCTACTCTCCTCACACCAAAACTGAGGGTCCACCAATCCACTGCAGTTTCCAACAGAAGCTAATTTGGAGAAGACTTGGAATCCCTGGCTAGTCAGAGTCTTCACATGTTTACATCCTGATCCAGGTTGGTATCTTCCTTTCTGAAGCATGGAGACTTCTTCTGGTGCCTGTGCTGAGGCCTCCTGACTCAAGTGGTGGTTAAGTAAAACTTCACCCCACGCCAGCTTAGTACTCAGTATTTTTCCACTCTGAGCCCTCCCCTTCATCCTTCCTCTGACCCCAAGCTTCATAAAACTGCTTGAGCCCTTTGTTTGGGGTTTCCTCAACAATGACAAAATCCCCAAGTCTGTACTGATCCTCCTGACCTGCGTGACATTCCATGGAGGGAAATGGAGCAGAGGGAGTCAGTGTTTCCTCTAAATTTAACCTCTAGCTTTTCCATCCCAGTAAGTGATCTTCATCTTTGGCTTACTGCAGTAATTTGCTACTCTAACCCCTGCCAACTTAAAAATATTTATCTCAAATCCTGAAAATGAATATAAACATGATCAACATCTCAAATGTAATCTCAGAAAAAAATGACCCATTAGGACAAGCTCCAATTCTGGAGCCAAAAAGTTGTAAAATAATAATAATTTTTTTTTGTTTTAAGATCTTAAATTATAAGGTAGCTTGTTATGCAACAGTGTATAATGAATATACCAAAAGAGAAGGCTGGGAAAATTTATGTACAATGCTTCATTCACAGAAATAATAATGTAACTCAGATTTGAAGAACATTAAGAGCTAACTATAATCAATAAAGCAGGATAGATATAGGAAGATGATAGCATTTTCTTACTCTTGCTTTGTACTTATGAAGTTTCTATAAGACCAGCAGAGAGAGGATACAATGTGAGCTAAAAAATATTTCCATATACTGAGCCTGACATGCTTACTTTGTAGAAGCAAAGAATGTGCAGAGTATTCTACTTCTTGTCAAGAAGAATTCAAAGAAGGAGAGGAAAAAGGAAATTGTATATATCAAGGTGTTCTCTCAATCCCACTCTCAGGGAATTCATGCACCTTTACAAAAGGGTCATATAAAAGGAAGTCACCTCAAGAATGGGTAAAAATAGTGTCATATTCTTCCACACATTGAGAAAAATTTGCATATTATGGTGTCAGCCCATGTTACTATGTGTGACCCATGTTACTATTGATTTATTTTGGCTGATATAACATGATACCATTAACAGGGGGACTTATTGGCAATAAACTCTTCTTTCCATCAGTAGAGGAAGATGGGAAGTCTGGATAGGGCCCTGGAAGAGCCAGTGTCTATTAAGGGTCATTGTCTCATAAATGATTCTTTTTGATCTGTTTTCACATGGTGGATGAGAAAAAGTAGCTCCCATGAATCTCTCCTGGAAAAGTCCTCACTTGTGAAGGCCGCATTTAGTGACCTAATCATTTTCAAAAGACCATCTCTTATATTACATTGAAAATTAGGTGTCAACACTTGGAATTTGAGAGGACACAATCATTTAGAGCATACCAGTACTGTATTTTGGCACCATAGTAAAGAAGTAAATAAACTGATACTTTTATTACTGTGGGTTGATAGATCTTCCATTTAATGACAATTTGTCTATGGTTGATTCACTGTTTTCTTTATTATGACATTAAAATAAAAGTAATTAATTTGAAGAAGAGGTAGAATGTGAATTTCATAATCACATTATTGTGTTTACATTCTCAACATTTCTTGTGTCATAACACCATATTGAACTATTTATCCATTATATTCATTTGACAAAGATTTACTCACAGACTCCTAAGTGTTGGAATATGTGATTGACAGCATTTCCTTAACAGAATAGCTTATAGAATAGTGAGAAAAACAAGAATAATCAAATAATTGTTACCAGGAACTACAAACTTGTGTTTGTACTTTGAAAGTCACTAACAAGGGAAATTGACTTAGGTGGAAGGTAAAAGAAACTTCTCTAAAAGAATAGTATTTCAAATGAAATCTGAAAGACAAGTAGGACTAATTGAAGTCAGAAAGGTACAGGTAGGGAACAGTGTGTTCTAGCAACAAGGGTAGCTTATATCAATATTACTTGGCAGAACTCAGGTTGATGTAGTTAATTGTCAGTCATTGATGCAATCTAGTTGTCTCTAGACCTGATTAAGGGCTTAAGAGTTGATGTAACTTTTCCAAATATTATACTTTTTCTGGAAAGAACAAAAAAATGCAGCAATATAAATTTATTCACCTACAGCATTCTATTACAGTAATGCTGTTATCTATCAAAAATGGAACAAAAATTTTGGTGTCATCATTCAAAAGTTTATTTTTCTATCATGGAATTGGATTAGTTCAATGAAGGTGTTAGTGTGTGGTGAGGACCTTCCAGGCTGTGTTTTAGGGATTATCAAGCTTTCCACTTTGGGGCTCCCTCATCTAATGAGACCCGATAGGTAGAAGAAGACAGGGAAGAAGGCACCTTTAAAAAAAAAACAAACATACTCAAAAGCAGCATACATCATTCTGTTCATGTGAGTTAGTCATGGGACACAGTCATGTGCTAAGCCTTTATGCAAAGGTCACCAGAAGATGTTCTCAATGCCTGATAAGGTGGCTCCTGCCAACAAGTGCCATGTGCTAACGTGGAAGACAAATGTAATTTTTGTGATTAACTAACACACTTCTCAAATTTAATGATCTAATAACTCCTGATTAGTTATTAAAATGTATTCTTGACCTTATATTTTATCACTCTCTGGGTAATTATATAAAACTTTCAGACTAATTTATCTAAAAAGTTTTTAAATACAAGTCTTTTTGGATTTTTTGTTTGTTTTTTTATGTGTAGGTGTGTATGTATTTAGTGCAGGGTCTGATCAGACTCATAGTGACCCTTCTGCTTTCAGCCTCCCAAGTGCTGGGATTACAGGCATGCACCACCACTCCCAGTCTCAGCCGCCCTCTCAGTGTGCCCCAGGATCAGGGCCAGCACGCTACTCTGGGGATTGCACCCTGTCTCTGCATCTGCCTAAGCAGGCGCTTTAAACTGCTGAGCTATCTGGCTGACCCAATGCAAATCTTTTGGGAAATAAGATCATCATAATTAGAGAATTTACATGACATTTTCATAAAAGAAAAAATAATCCCCTGACAGGAGATAAACTAGTTTGAATGGTTTGTTTCACTTAGGAACAGTATCCTTGATAATTTCTTTCATTTATTTAACAATTTTGTAGATAGATCTTATCTCTCATTAAAGTATAGGTAGTGAGCATTTTTAACTAAACATTAACAATTGCTTTTCCTCCTGTAAACTTCTATTCAGTTGTAACAGGAAATAAAATAGAATTCAAATGTGGGAAAGTCTCTCTTTCAGTTATTTTATTTTATTTTTTCTCTTTAAAACTTACTGGTCAGTGTGAACTTTTTATATTAAAATTTATAATGTGAAAATTTTTATGGTCAGAATTTATAACAGGAAAGACCACAAATGTGTGTCTGATATTCCTAAAGTAAGGAAAAGAGAGCAGATAAGAAGGGGAGAGCTAGCAAAGCAGGAGAGACAATTTCACATGGTACCCATGCAACACAGGTGACTAGAGGACATGAGATTGGCCCCAGAAATACTGAGAGAGGCAATATTTGACTCATCCCCTTGCAGGCATGAGGCTAAGTAGAATTTCTACTTCAGCCACAAAGCAAACAGGAACCAGATACTTAAATTCTTAAACTAGTGTACATAAACGTGCCTAGCATACATAAAAATAACCATAAATGATTATATCCAAAAGTAACCATAAATGATCAAACCCAGAATTTTCTGGGATTTACCAGTGAAATTCTTAACCTAAATTCACATGGGGCAATTTATAAAGCTACAGATGCCACATTTCATGAATACATTGGAGATAATGTAATATTTTTAAGCAGTTGATTCTTCTTACAGACCCCTCTGATCCAACCCAACCCAGAGGTAAGTAAGTCATGGTGTTAAGCCCATCTAAAGATAGTTCTGGATGTGACAACCTCACTGTATGATATTTAACCTTGATTTGGTTTTGTCAATTTTCTCAAAATTTTCTAGGTTTTATCAGGGAAACTCCTACCCTTCTGACTCTTTCAGTGTCTGTGTTGGGCAAACCAGAATGAATGATGGTGTGACCTTCCCTCCATCTGATTGCAAGAACCTGGGACAGAGTGAGTTTTAATCCCTTCATTGTTAATATGAGACTTCCCTTTCACGTGAAAGTCCTTGTGTATAAATTCATGTCCTTCAGAATATGGACAATATCAGATTTTTGAAAAAGTGGATGCTACCTAGCATATAAGACTGTTCATTCACATGATGATACACCACTTGCACTTAGAAATGTGCTCACGTTCTTGCTCTGTCAGTTAAGAGATCTGACAACCTCTATTCAAGTATGTATTCCATTTAATTGAAATTGCTTAACCATATGTTTCTCTCACCAAAGCTAAATAAGAATTTAGTCAGCTCATTTTTTAAAAATTTTCTAACACCTGGACACTCACTGGAAACATGAGAGAATATACTTAAACCTGAATAAAGTCAATCTTTTAATGAAAAAATTTACGTGTAATAGAATCTTAATTTAAATCTCATTTAGTTTAGTGAGACTTAAACAGTCTGAAAAAATAAATCACTTTTATAAATTTTAGGTCTAATAAATTTATGTTTCAGAAATGGTTGATGTTAATGTTTAATATTTCCAAAATTTCAATCTATCTTCCAATTCTCTTGGATTCTTATTTTGATATTTGTATATTAAATTTAATCATCTAAGAATTTATACATTCCTTCCTATACCTAAACAACCACAAGAAAATATGAAACAGATCTTCCTAGCAATGAATGTAGCTTTTATATATTAGTATTTCTATTCCTAAATAGAATCAAGTCCAAATTATTGCCTGAGAGATTTTAAAATTAATTTAAATTAGTATTATTTTATAGTTGCAACCCAATGTTGTCTTGATAAATAATATATTTATCACTAAAGGATTACATTTATATTATAATAGGATTTACTGTTTTCATATTTACTGTATTTATGTTCATAAGACCTTACTTCAATGCTATCATGTCTAAAGCTTATAGTTTTACAGAAGTTTCTTTTCAGTTTTTTTTTAGGCTTTAAAAAATCTATCACAAGATTACTGGGATTGGACCCAGGGAGATAGCTCAGTAGAATAAGCACTTGCCTGGCAAGCACAAGGTCCGGAGTTCGATACCCAGTGCAGGAAAAAAAAAAAAAAAAAAAAAAAGTACTGGGATTGAGTGTGAAAGGCAATCTCAGGCTTTAGAAACAGGACAAAGTTACTCTTATTATTCTTGTGATACAATAATATAGAAGAGGTGGCTATTTCATTTCTTCTACAAAATTCAAATATGTGGAGTCTCTCATAGCTGAATCTTCTTAAATCGATCTAAAATAAGATTCTAAAAGTGGCATCCACTTAAATATAAATGCTTTAAGTTTGTCATTCTTTATAGCTCAGTAATACTCCATTGTATAAAAATACCACATCTTCTTCACCAATTCCTCAGGGCACAGGCATTGCGGTTGTTTCCAGGATTTGGCTATCACAAATTGTGCTGCTATAAAAGTGTTTGTAGACAGGATATCATGCTGTATCTTGTACAATGAAGAACCACGAAGAAAACAATATGCAATGTATCAATTATTGAAACTCTCCTACTGATTTGATTTGAAACGGTCTCATTGCTATTTGTTTCTCAGTAAAATTATGGGAAAAAATAAAAAAATAAAAAATAATAAAAACGTATGCTATATTACCAAATGAAAAAAATAAAATAAAATAAGGTTCTATACAACAATTGCTCCAGAGCCAAACCCACCATTTGCTCTAAGAATTTCATGCAAACTCTCCTTTCAGATACTTAGGTGAGAACACATTATTTGAAGTCTTTATCATTGTGACTCAACTGCACTGATTTTTCTGAGTTAAAGACTATAAAGAAGGCAAGGTCATGAGTCCTTCAGAGTGGATGAGGAAGACTCATGACATCAGATTTAAGTGGAGGTCACAAAAGCTGTTCCAGAGAGTAGGAGGGATGAGCAAGCAAAGGCAAACATAGATGTGGACAGTAGGAAATAAGGCCGGGCCTGGGGAGATGGCTCAGCAGAATAAGTGCTTCCTTGGCAAGCACAAAGGCCTCAGTTCAATCCCCGGTTCCACCAAAAATAAATAAATAAATAAATAAATAAATAAATAAATAAGGTCGGCCGGCATTCCCTGCCATGGTATTAGGAAAGACTGAAATATTCATTATTCCATTTCTTTATTCTTTTTAGTCAACAAGTATATGCTTAGTACTTGCCATGTTTCAGACAAGCACACAATTTTATTGTAATAAATGACTGATTTCAAGAAGTTTGCCGTGGAGGAGGAGGTACTAAAGGATGACTCACAGATAAAAATACCAGGCAACGAAAACATTGGATAATGGTGTACATAATACAAATAATTCAAATAAGCAGCTTTATAATCGGTAGCAGGATACGTACATTGGTTTTCAGGTTTAGAGCACGTTGCCGTGGTAGATGGCAGTTACCTGAGATCTGACAAGTAGAAGCTCATGAGTCAATCTCTGGGACATGGTATCTCTACCACCGAAGAGCAATGCCAGAGCAGTGGCTCATAAGGGAAAGGTGTCCTGCAAGAAGCAAAGAGCAGCAGTGGAACTGGAAGAGAGAAGCTGCAGCAAAGCTGAGGAGACGGGGGCTAAAGAAGGAAAAATGGGCCAAGCTATATAGTGTCATGTAAGCTAAGGAAGAGAAGTCGTATATTTATATATAATGGGGAACTTCTGCAAAGATTTAAGCAGAAAACAAATAAAAGGTTGTATACTGTGTCTGTAAGATAATTTTGTTATTATATAAAATAAAGGATAAGTCAGGTAAGGAATGTTAGCACTTGAAGTCTGGTATAATTTAAGAAGCGATGGTATTTGTTTATATGGATGTGGTCTATTGGACAGGGCACCCAAATATTAGGACAGATTTCTTTTTGTTCCAGTTGCAGAACTACCTTCCTTCATCCCACCAACAGCAGCAGGGAACCTGCTGCTGACACGGCATGGAAAGGCTGCATGCGTCCCTCGCTGGGTGTCAGATGAGCCAGTTCAACTGTCTCATACAGGTAAGACCTGGACTGGTATGGACAGGTAGAATGCTGCAGTGGAGTTCACCATGCAGTCTGATTTGTTCTCTGTGGATTGCCAGTAGCAAAGACAATCCTTTCAGAGGAATATATAACATCAGTGTCTGCTACCATCTAAACACTTAAATCTTGTGAAAAAGCACTTCAAGATTTAAAACAAAACAAGACCAGTGGCCCTTGGAACTACTAGAGGGCTAATCATTTTTAACTACAATAATGTACTTAGAAATTCTACTTGGCCCTGCTGTTCCCCTTCTACGTATCAACCTAAAAGAATTAACAATATCAAATTACAGCATTACTGACGTACTAATATTTATATCAGCACAATCCTGGAAGCAGCCTGTATAAAGCTGGATAAAGAGAAAGTGGTATCTAATGGAGCACTGCTTGACCATAAGGAACATAAATTGGAGACATTTTTAGAAAATGGAGGCACCTGGAAAATATACTGCTGAATGAGATAAATCAGACAGACACACAAGCTTAAATGCCACATGGCATCCCTCATTTGAGTACCACCATATACAATTAAGAAAATAAAGGTACAGGACCAGGGAAATAGCTCAGTAGAATAAGTGCTTGTCTGGAAAGTGCAAGGGCCTGAGTTCAACCCCTGGTTTGGCAAAAAAACAAAAAACAGAAAGAAAATTGTGTTAGAAGGATGTGATAGAAGGAAATAAGTCTGGGAGACTGAGCATGAGAGAAAGATGAGGGGCGAGGGGAAGCAAGGAGATTTAAGATATGTGATGTGGATGCAACAGACACCCACAATGAATACAAATGCTGTACATAATAAGCTAAAATAATAATTATATATTAAACAGCATATATCACATAATGCTATATATAATAACTATTATATAATATATAATTATTATATTTTATATAATAAATATATAGTATTATATAATACTAATTATGAACTATAATAATAATGAAAATGGAGATGGGGCATTTAGAGATTTAGGGAGGTAGGTAGGGTGGGAAATAGAAAAGAGTCACAATGTGTCATGTGCATGTACATCCTCCCTGAGACAAATGTATAGAGCAAATACATATTAATAAAGGAAAATATTAGAAATCTATTATCTTTGCCTCTAAGATTTCCGTACAATTTATACTATTTAACTGTATCAGGAGTGTATTTTTAGACAAAAACCCATGTCCTCATAGACAACAAAAGTCTTATACACATTTACTTTAACTAATAGAAGAACACAATAATATGCAATGTATAAATTATTGAAACTGTCTTATTAATTGATCTTGCAACTGTCTCATTGCTATTTATTTCTCAGTAAAATTAATTTTAAAAAAGAATTTTCACTATTAGTTTTTAACTAATGAGCTGTGTCCATAATCTGTAGAACTAGTAAGTCCATTAACAGGTCAAGAGAAGGAAGTGCAGAGTGGGGTGTGAAGACCTGTGCTCGCAGATGTTGTGTGCCTGGGTCCTCCGGCAGGCACAAAGCTGTCCCTGGATTGGAAGTACCTTGTTCTAGTGCTTTTGTTTCTGGACTCTAAGGAAGGCAGAGGAGCCCAAATGGTCTCAAAAGTGGCCAAACGTTAGGAGGTGAAAGTAGACTGTCAGATACAAGCAAGCAAACTTGGTCAAAAACACCCAAAAAGTACTTATTTTAAAAAATAAAAAAGGTAAACAAAGGAAGATATAAGTTAGTTATTTGTGACACTTTTGTGAGAAAAGCATTAAGGCTGCTCCACAGTATCTCCAGGGCAGTCTGGTCTTATAGCAGTTTGTCACTTACTAGATAAGATAAATCTATATATTTTTTTGACTATGCAAGGAGTCAAATTCAGAGTGAGTATGTATGTAATAACTTGAGAAGTGAATTTTGGTTTTGTATTTCAAAAACAATCAGTAATCAAACATAAAAGTCTATTGACCTTTATTCAATATCACTGTGCTGTAACAAAATCTAGGGAAGATCAGAAGAGATGTGTCTACTGAAAGAACAATATGGTAGATTGATTTTTGCTTTGAGAGGTACTTTAAGGAGATTGACTGTCTTAGTTACTTTTTACTCATTATCTCATCCTCAAAATGAAGGAAGGAAAGGTTTATTTAGCTCACAGTTACTGGAGGGTTCAGTCTATATTC
>NDGM011025952.1:0-10648 GCA_002564305.1 Octomys mimax
AATCACTATCACACATTTGTCAATTTCTTTATGTATAGCCCCTCTCATCTGGATTATGATATATTGGGCAGAGGAACTATGTTTGCCTTGATCATTGATCATTCCCAGCTCCCAAGCTCCCAGTAGAGGAGCTCCCAAATAATCTATCCTGATATGTTGTAGATACTCAATAAATGATGACTGGATAAATCAATGAAGAATGAACATACTTCACACAGTGCAGCCACGTGACTCTTGAATTACTTAACTTCTCTGAATCCCATGATAATAATACCTCTTTTTGTGTACTATGCTGTTTTGAGAATGAAGAGCTAACATTTGGCTAAATGTTATCCAAATGAAACTCTTCTGTAGTACCTTGCAAGAGCTTAACATGAAGGTAAGAACAATGAGTAACCTAGTGTTATCTATGTGTCAGCCCTGAGCTTCTCAAGGCTATTTCATTTAAAAGCACATGGGTTCAGAGTCACCCACCTGTGGCACTATGACAGGAACCCCGGCTAAGCCATCGTGTCTCTTGTGTTCTGGCTTTCTTTCTGAAATTTCCTGAGACAGGAAAAAGACCAACTCTCTCCAGTGTAACTCAGACTTGAAGCCACTAGAACTGATCCTGCTTTTTTTTTTTTTTTTCCGGAACCATGAATTGAACTCAGGCCCTTGTGCTTGCCAGGGAAGCACTTATTCTACTGAGCCATCTCCCTGGCCCCCTGATCCTGCTTTTGACAAGAAAAGACAAAATACAATTTGGTTTAGGATTAGTACCATGTCTCATGTAAGATTTACTGAGTTTGGAGGGGTTTTTATTTTTTATTTTATTTTCTATGTATTTAGTACAGGGTCTCACTACACAGATTGGACTCATAGTAACCTCCTGTTTCCAGCCTCCCAAGCACTGGGATTACAGGCACATGCCACCCCACCCAGTCTCAACTGCTATCTCAGTGCACTCTGGGAGTGGGACTAGCATGGCATTGAACCCCAGGCCCTGCATCTGCCTAAGCAGGCGCTTTCATCCACTGAGCTATCTGGCCAGCCCTAGGGGTTTTTTTTTTTTTATTTAAAAAAATTGTATAATAAAAAACATGTTGCCATTTATCCCTCTCAAATACTCCACCTTGCTTTGAACACATTTATCTAACTGTTCTCACCACTTATTAGTTTCTATAATTCAAAATGTATTATAAGTATTGTATAACACAGTGATTACATTCATCTTGGGAAACTGGTACATATGTGTATTGCATAGTAATTATGTGTACTTCCCCTTCTTTTCCTCACCCTCCTCAACTCCAGATTCCCTTCCATCTCCTGTGTTTTATCATCCATTCTTTATTTCACTCTTTAAATTATTCCTATTCCGGGTCTCTCACATAAGGAAAAACCATGCCATATTTAAGCTGTGACTGATGCATTTCACTCAGCCTCCCTTTTCCCACATCCTTCTTTAGGGCCAAGTAGTACCCAATGGTATACTCCACATTTTCTTAAGCATTCATCTGGTAATAAGCATGTAAGTGCTTCTAAGATTTAGCTATATGAGTTGTGCTGCGATTAAGATGGGTATCACTGAGAGAGGATGTCTTTAACTCTTTTCGGAAGATATACATGAGGGGCATAGCTGAGTCCGGAATTGTTTACTAAATATGTCTATTCCTACTCCTGGCATCTCTTTCATAATATCAGTAGCCTCTCACCCACTTTTAGTCTAAGTAATTTATTCCCTCTTCTTGGACTGAACATTATCAGACCCTGAAGTATTCAAGTACACCTTGAGGCTGAATCTTATCCTCTGAAACAAACCCACATCTGAGATTTCCTGTCAAAAGACAGGAATGAGCCACAGTTCTTAAGATATCAAGGGCTAGATAAACACACACACACACACACACACACACACACACACACACACGTGCATATCAGGATGACTTTCAAATCAAGAAATCCACACCCAAATTTTGTGGTACCAAATTGGCCACTTTCAGCTGCTATTTCAGAAGTGGTTTTCTTGCCCATCATTATGCTCTGTGGCCTCAGCTCCTTTCAATGTTAACATCCACTAAACAAAAAGGATCTAGAAGATGGTGAGGGTGGTACAGGAATCCTAACAGCAGCTACAAATCTGAAGAAACACTCTACACAGGAACTATTATGTTTTGCTTATGACGTATCTCATGTTTTTCACCTCACAATCCTGAGGGTAATTAATGTTCTTATCCCACTTTACAGATGGAGAAACTAAGGTTTTGAGATGTTGCCAGCCCCCAAGGTTCCATGTGTACTGAGGAGCGAAATAATCTTCTAATGAAGATCTCTGTAGTGCCTATTCCTTCCCCTTCTACTAGATCTTCCAGCTTTGGTCCCTTTATAATTCCTAATGGGAGGAGAATTTACACAACTATTTATGGAGACCTCAAGGCTATGAAACAATGGTTCAAATTTAAAAAGAAATATTTCTGCATCCTTGGGGGTACCTGTGGAATCCCAGGAGCCATCCAGCAAGTGTACCTGAGGTTACTGTTCTGGCTTGCGGCACGCTGTGGAGTCCTGTATGTACACAGGTACTCTTCTTAGGAATGACTTACTTATGAGTCTGCTTTCTATTTTATCATCCACTGGGTAGGTATTTTAGAATGCGTATAAAAGAAACATCTCTTTTTACAGGGTCTCACTACGCAGCCTGGACTCATTGTGATCCTCCTGTTTTCAGCCTCTCCAGCACTGGGATTACAGGTGTGTGCCACCACTCCCAGTCTCAGTGGCCAGCTCAGTGTGCCCAAGGGCAGGGCTGGCCCAGCATGTGATGCCAGGAATTGAATCCCAGTCTCTGTGTTTGCCTAAGCAGGCACTTAGTCCACTAAGCTATCTCACTAGCCCTAGGAAACATCTTTATTACTCTGACCCTCTACATGTCTTCTGATTATACCCAGGCATAAAATGATGAAATCAGGAAAGTAAGTAGAGGCACCCTAAGGTTTCCTAATCTCCTAAGTAGTTTTGATTGACAAAATGATTTGCTATGTTAGTACTCACAGACTAAACTTTGTCTAAGTCTGGACTATTTTGACCCATAGCTCTAATGTAATATAATGTATTAGAAAAGGAAAGAATTGGTTTCTTACACTGCAGTGGTACATTCAGCTAACTATAGTTTGAAATATGACTCCAGAAGTTAACAAATTTCAAGTTAATGGAAATTATTTTTAACTATTAAAAATAAAATCAAAGCCAAATGTGGTGGTACACACAGCAGTAACCCTACCCTGTGGGAGGCCGAGGCAGGAGGACTGCCATGAACTTGAGGCCAGCCTGGGCTATATAGCGAGGTGGAGACCAGCCTGAACTACATAGTGAGACCCTCTCTCAAGAAAAAAAAAAACAGGATTAAAACTAAGTAAGCTCAAAGATGCCCACATTTGGCACAGAACTAATGAGAATGGGATTCAAGTTCTGTCAGACTTGTTTATATCAGTTTCATAATTCTAGAATAACTACTCCAAGCTCTGTACACGTACAACCATGTTTTCTCAACTACAGCTATATATTTACATTACTTAGGGAGCTGTTTAAGAATAATGATACTAGAAACTGAACCTTAGAAATTATGAGCCTGAGATTGGGGGTCTAGACAGCAGCACTGGCTAAAAGCACCAGAGGGCTGGCAGGCTGGAAAACACTATCCTGGACAAAGCTCTCCTGAAGTTCAAGAACTCCCCCATCCTGTCACATACTTGTAACTGCCTCCAGCCAAGGAAAACGTTGGATGAAAATCTCCTATTGCCAGATTTATTTCTCATTTATTCTGACTGGTATGTTCTGTCCTTGCCTAATTTATTCACTTACTTTTCCAGTGGGGCGCAAAGTATACTTAAGATATGACAGCCCAAAATTGTCTTGATGCTATGAAAATGCTAGCTTGCTGAATAATCCCTTAAAACATCATAGTAACTTTTTTCTTTGTAAGACACAGAATTTATTTCTGGTTTGATGACTAAGACAGAACAAGGAACTATAAATTCTTTGTCCTTACTTTGCAAGACAGGTTATAATATTTAATATCTTTGAAATGACCAAAAAAGACAGCTATACTACAACACAAGAAGGTTGGCATCACAACCTTCCTGTCACCTACCTATGGAACGTTTCACAAATCATGAACCCTGTCTGAAGCTAAGCTCATTCATCTAAATGCAACAGATTTCTTCCAACCAAAATAGTGGTGAGTCTAATATTCTTTCTCAATGTTGAAAAAGTTCTACATCTAAAACAGGTGCTACGGTGTAGCTCACTGATGAAGTGCTGAAGACTGTACACAAGGTATTGGGTCCCATCCCCAGATCAGTCAGTCAGTCAATCAATTCTCTCAGCAAAAGAACACTGTATAGTTTTTGGCCAAAGCAAAAGAACAGAATTCCTACATTTCATGAGCAGAGAAAAAGGACATTGGCTACCTTTGAAATAGACAAATGTGTTCTGTGAATATTCTTACAACATAGAAAAACTCAAGTACTGTATAGCAAATTAGAAAGTTAGTTTAGAATTTGCATTTTCGCTAAAAGAAATACTTTATAGGCTAACAGAAGCATAGACATTGATGAAGGCTCCATTGATGAAGCTCCTTATTTATTCCTTTATATACACATGAAACTTTTCCAGGAAAGAAATATAGCAGTATAGCTTTCCATTCTTTAAAGATAACAACAGATGAATTGTAACAATGTTGCCTGATCCAAGACCCCATAGAGATTTGATGAAGACACTTCATTCAAAACAATCCAAATTCCGATTATGCTAGCCTCTTTACAGAGACCTGTGATTCGTTTGCCTGTGTATCTTCCAAGTATTTTTGATTCTAAGTTTCTCTGATTCCTTTACCTTCTTCACGGGTTCTAAACTCCTAAAATGCCAGCCAAACCTTTACAAACTCCTATAAGTCCTCTATCCTTGCACTGTTTTAACGTCTCCTCTGAGGTCCAGACCAACTGCTTCATGAACGGCGGCTTCCCAACCCCAAACTCAACATAGTCCTGCCATGATACTCCTCCTGCAGTGTTTACTTAGCAAAAAAAAAAAAAAAAAAATTACCATCACCTACCCATCTTCACTGGCCAGAAAGCCAACTCTTTGCCCACTCTGACTTACTCCATAATCAAGCACTCACTATAGATTTGTACCATAAATATGCTGTGAACCATTCCACTTCTCCTGATTTCCATTACCTGAAGTCCAAAAAGCCAATCATTCTCTCCTGGATCCTGAAAGAGCCTAAAATCCATCTCTAAGATCTATTCTTTGTACAGCAGCCAGCATGATCTTTGAAAAGTATATATCAGATCATGGCACTCACCTATATAAAGCATATCAACAACTCCTCAGAGCTCTCAAAATAAAGACCCAAGTCCTTAGGTTATAGTAGAGCCTCTGTGATCCTGCCTGACTGGCCCCTCCACACTACAACTGCATCAATAATCACAAATATACAACTGCTCCTATGAAAATGTGATAAAGAAAAAAACAAAAAGCTCAAGAATGTGAAAGAGGGAGTTCCGGGACTGCCCTCCTATTTTCCTCTGCCAATCTGTTTTTGTTTGCCTCACTAACTTCTCTGGCTCTCCCTTCCTTTCTCGCAGACATATTTGCACTGCTTATAAATTCCCAGCACTGAAATCTAACCTCCCTGAAGCCTGCAGGGGCTCCTCAGGCAGAGCTGGGCACACTACCTTTCTGTGATCAAACCTTGAACACTTCTCTTGCATCTTCATAGATGCTCTGTTTCCATGGTACCATCTTCCTCGGGTATGCATCTTCAATAAAATTGACTACTCCTATGAACTAAAAAGTAAGGGAACAAAGCCATGCCATGACGCCTTTTAAAGGAGTGGCCCAAAAACTGCAGTGGGCACTAAAATTCATCGGGATCTTGTTAAAATGTTAGCTCTGACTCTTAGTCCTGCGGTAAGGCCTGAGAATGTGTATCTCTACAAGCTCGCAGGCGACGCTGATAGACAGTGCAGAGTGAGGCTTTAGAACTCCAAGATTGTGAGGGGTAGGGAGGGAAATTGAGAACTGTTCTTATAGAAATTAAACAAAGAAAAAAAAATAGTTCTGCTTCACCTCTTGTCTATCAAATATGCATGACATCTTGACAGCAAGCAGTTTCCTAAAGTGCTAGAGAGAAACAATCATTGTTATAACCTTTCTCCAGTTGGACAGCCCACTTCTGGCTCTCTAGGTCCTTTGGGAAGTCCTAAATTGAAGCTGATTCCCTGGCTTCAGCTTGCTACAGGAGTCCAGAGCCTGCCTTTGTTCCCAACTCTGCCGATGGCTCAAATGTGTTCCTGTGTCATCTCTAGCGAGAACACAGGCGCCCCCAAGCAACCTTGCCAAGACTTGGGGGCCACACGATGGCTCCGTTCCTCTCCCTCCCTCCCTGTCCTAAAGCAGCAGCATGGCTGACTGCCATCCTGAGCTTTCACTGCTCTGCAAACCGTCCCACCTCACTGACAGAGGCCCTGCACTGGGGGCGGGGCGGGGGGGGGGGTGCTGCCTCAGCCTGGCCCACACACCTCTACTGACCCAGCATCCTTTGTGCGCTGACTGTGCCCGCACTGACTGTGCCTCCTGGAGCTGCCTGAAAGGCAATCCCAGTCTTAGTTACAGTTTTTCCTACCCTCAGAATTCTGAGATGCTACCGGGGATTTACAAGTTGTTTTAAGGCTGTTTTAAAGACAAACCCATGGTATTTACATAGATATATGGGTCTGTGTAAAGTACTGTGTGGTTCTTTATAAAAGGTGCAGTATAAATGTTCTTGTATTACTAGAAGGATTACATAAAAGATGTTAAAACATATTCTGACCAAGCAGTGGTATAGATGGCCACAGAATATAATGTAGCCATTGTAAAGAAATCCCCACAAGAGACCTCTGAAATCTTACATTGATTGAGTTGTGCTGGACCTGAAAACACATTGAAAATTTTCCAAATGGTAAAATATTAAATATACTCTTTTTTAAAATATTTACCAGTTAAACACTAAAGTACTGTAACTGGTTGACCTTTCACAGGAGCTTTTGTTCTACTTTTCCAAAAGCACCAAAAAGGGATTATTTTCTTTTTAACATTTTTGTTTTGTCTTTGAGGAAAAAAAAAATGAGCAGACTTATTTTGAGCATACAGCTCCCCCCTCTGCCTATGCAATAACATCATAATGGCAGAATAATCACAGTAAACAATACCCTTGGGATTTAGTTGGCTACAGCAGGGGACTCTAGGAGCCAATTTCAGTGCTTTTCTTAACTACATCATTGCATTTTTGTCTGCGAGTGGATAAGAAGAGCCTCCTTTCAGAGCAGGTTGATGGAAAGTGGTAATTGTTGACATATTAGCTAATTGTTATGATTAGAGCCGAATTTCTTTTTTTTCATTCAAGAAGTCAAGATCTCAGCTGTGAAGTATGAAGATGCTTTATGACAACAATGCTATGAAAACATTCAAACAATGAGAGGCTAATCTCCAGGAGCATGTGATCCGGTGGCAACTAGACAGCCATGCCTTTAAAGAACAGACAACGCTCAGGGGAAAAAAAAACATCCTAGCTGCTGCATCCGCCCAATATTTCAGACATAAGCGTTCTGGGGTTATCATTAATGATCTGTTTTTTTGCAGATCCACTATGTCTTTGGAAAATTGAAGCCACTCCAAACCAAACAAACCATGCAAAAGCCATAATGGTCCGCTGGCAAGAGCAGCAGCTCAGAATCCGCATGATGAGAAGCCGCAGAGCGCCACATGGGGACGAATGTGTCCTTGCTCAAAGTCAACAAGGGGTATCTGAAACTTGGGTCATTTTCAACTATCGCTCCACTTGAGAAAATACCAACTTATGAATACTAAGCTGGGTACATTCTTCAATATTTAGAGAAAAAAGAAGAGGAAGTAGAGAACATAGCAAGAAACCAAATTAACAGGTTCAGCCCTTGGCTATGGCCATGGAGTGAGTCGTCGTTCCTTGTCCAGCTAACTTGTAAATGTGAGCAGATATTTACTCTTCGCTCTAAGAATAACCATGCTTCATAAAAATATGATATGACTTAATATCAATTTTAAAATGATGCAAGATAAGAATGGACACTGAAACATGATCCCATCTATCATGATAAGACATCTGCTTTATATTGTAGCAAATGGACAAAATGCAGGCAAGACACCTTCTTAAATAATTCTTGCTTATAAATAATTTCCTATGTAAATAACTGTATTTTATAACATATCCATCAATCATTAACTTCACCTTTTCTTCCTATAGTTATATTGCTTTTAAATATTAAGTGTAGGAAAATCAGTTTTTAAAAGCCAATCTTTTTTAGTTTGTAATAGTTTGACTATTTGGAGTAAAATACCTGCTAACCAGCTAGTGAGCCCAGTAGGGTTGTTTATGTGATTAAATATGATAATAAAACAGAGCCTGGAACCAATAAATGCTAGCTGCCAAAGCAGATAGAACCTTTCCATCCTCGCTCCTTACAGGCCCCACCTCCCAGTGCCATTATACATTTTAGCATGAGTTCTGGAGGAGGCAAATGTTCAGACCATTGAGCCACGAGAGCCAGAGTCTGAAACCAATGACACACTGCCACCAGCCATGGAATACACCCACGGCTGCTAGCAGTGACTAGAAGCTAGAGGAGAAGCATGGAAGGGACTCTCTTAACCAGCTTCTGGAGGCAACCAATCCTGTAAGCACCTCAACTTTGGCCTCCAGAATTGTAAAAAAATGAATTGCTGTTGCTTTAACCCACCCATTCATGGTCCTTTGTCATGGGAATCCTCAAAACCAATGTACTTATATATAAAGTCTGCCTCACAGGTTATGATGAGAGTCACGTGATATCAGAAAAGCAGAGGGCATGGCCCCTGCCAATTGGACGTTAGCTCCCTCTTCTCCCTTCTCTTTCTGTGCAGTGACAGCAGATACAATGTAGGGTATCTCTGGAGGACTCGGGCTGGCTGCTGGTCCCCCATATAGGTCTAGGGCTCCAGACACCATCCTGGTAGCTCCCACCCCAGGAAGCATCAGGCCTTGCTCTGTGCACACCGGCCTGGCTGCACGGGCTTTTCTCTCCTACTACTTCTGTGCCTGGCTCTGCCACATGGTCCTCTGGCTGAACAAGCTGCATGAGAAAAGCTGCCTCTCCAGAGCAGGCTGGAGTGCAAGGCCAGCCGCTGGGCTTTCATTGTCCAGGCTGGGCACCTCGTAGCACTCTCTGGCTGGGTGACAGCTGCCCTGCCTTTGCTGGCCCAGATCCACAACTCACAGGATCCCCTGGATTTACTGTCTTTTTTCTTTTGAGTTGATTTATTCTCTATTCACTACCATTGTTAACTGACAGGCCAATACCAATATTAAAATTTTGTTGTATAATTTCATTATCTTACTTTCTTCTTTTACAGATAAGAAAACATACCACATACATTTAATTCCCCTTCTTTTCATTTTTACTTCCTCTGAAAGATGCATATATACCAATAGAAAGAAAAATAAGGAACCAGACTTTATTCAAGTCCTAAATCAATGACTAAAATATGTCTACATATCAAAAACGCACACACACACAAGAAAAAAAAAAACTTGTTGAAAATATAATTTGACATCATTTCTTTTTAGAATTCCATCTTCTCCATTGACTTAGTTCAGAAAAGTCTAAGTGCAAGTAGACAAGCTAGACAAGCTAGATCATTCCACAGAGGCCTGCTTTCCTCTTTTTACCCCTAACCTCCCATCTCCAAAAAGAGTAAAACAGTAGTCACAACTCTTCAGCCCTATATGATTCCTTGTTAGGCAGTCAATAGCTACAGCAATGGAAAAGCCTTTTTACTTGCTTATAATATTGGCTCTAAAAGTTGAAGGTATCTTAAAAGCTTAATTATCTCTTTTGGTGAAAGAAATAAATGCTCTGCATTTCTTGGTTGTTGTTTTTTTTTTTAATTCAGGCTCATACTTTAATGGAGGTTACAAAGATAGAACCTAGGGGCTTTATATTGAGATGTACCTACAGCCCTTTTTTAAAATTTGAGACAGCCTCAATAAGTTACTAAGTCGCCCAGGATGGGCTTCAACTTACCGTCTTCCTGCCTCCACTGATTTACTTATTGGAGAGACATACTACAGATAGATGAACAATAGCAAAATATCCCCCTTCATGTGAGGGGCAGTAAGGCCCATGGTCTTGCTTGCTGGAGCATGCTCGCCTTCCTGAGTATGGATAATTTTCAACATTCAGGCCAAAAAGAAATTAGAGAGGAGTGTTATTGGCTAGTGGCTGTTTTATCTCACAATCTATGATAGGTGTTTTACATATGTTCCAGCATTTGATATTCCCAATAGCTGTAAGAGGTAGATGTTATTATTTCCATTTTATAAATGTGGTAACTGAGGCTTAAATAATGTGGTCACCTATCACTGGGCCATGAATAAATAAAACTGACACCTGCTTGCTTATAATTTCCCCTTCCGACCTGGAAAGGTGATCCAGGGGAAGGAATTCAGGAGCAAACAACAAACTGGACATGGTTGTTTATTTTTAGGTGGCCAAACAGCATTAAAGAGAGATGGCTGCATTATTAAGGACAGGGAGAAGGAAAAAAAAAA
>NDGM011025965.1:0-20317 GCA_002564305.1 Octomys mimax
AAAGAAAGAAAGAAAGAAAGAAAGAAAGAAAGAAAGAAAGAAAGAAAGAAAGAAAGAATTTATAGTGGAAATTCAGAGATATTTCTACAATCTTAGGACTTTTATTTGAAATAGCAAGAACCTAATTGCCCACAAGTAAACAAATTTATCATCAAAGTATAGTGTAGCATACAATGGACTAATATTGAGTCTCAAAAAAGAAAAAAAAATTAATGTAGGCTATAACAAGGGTGGGCTTTGTGGTCATTGTGTTAAAAGAAATAAACACATAAGAGTAAATATTGCGTAATTCTGCTTCTATAGTCAAATTGTTAGTGGCAGAAAGTATGGTAGTTACCAAGGAGTACAGGGAAGAGACAATGGGAAATCAATGTTCAATGCACACAAAGCTGCAGCAAGGTGGAAGAGTTCTGCAGGTGGAGGGTAGCGATGACTGCACAAACAAACACACTTAATACCGCTGATGGTACTCTTAGAAATGACCAAGACCATAACTTTTACTATTATTTTACTCAAGTTTTAAAAATTATTACATTAAAGAATTTTAGGAAAGATATAAAGCTGGTCGAGTTTTTGCTTATAAAAGATATTCTGCTCTTACCCTTTATGAACTTTCTTGCAAACACCTTCCAGACATCTCTCCAGTAGGATTTCTGTTCCCCATGTCACACAGCCCAGAACCTTCCTCCTTCCCACTCTGGTCAACCATGTGTCTGGGACCCTTGTTAGGATCATGCTTCACATCAGGCCACCTACAAAGCAGGTGCTAGGCCCTATTGACATGTGTGTTGTGCCCAGAAATGGTATTAAAAAGTAATCTATAAAATATGTTCTCACCTAAATCTTAACAAAGTCAGGAGCATGAATTGAGTAGTTATATCCTGGGTCTTCAGAAGGTGCTGGGGACAATCACAACGCCACGACAAGTCATTAGCTAAAGATTTGTCACTTAGTTGAAAAAATAAGATTTCTGCTGCACGGGGGCCATTTCTCACACAATCAACACAAAAGTGACTTAGATGGCATTTGTATCTATGGGGAGAGAAGAGAACAGTTTGCTCCTTGGCTTTCACTTGCACCTGCTTTTTTCATTAGATCCCATGCTATGGGCTCTGAGCAACTGAACTGCAGTAAATGAATAGCAGACCCAGTGCAAGGAGCCAACTTGGGAGTCCAGGAAATCCCATTGAACCAGCCTGCATGCCAACTCTGTCTGTGCCACCCACACAACAGATGACCTGGGGATGGCCAGTTACCTTATACAATAAAAATAATGACATATAATAATATCAAGTCTCAGGAGTGGGTTAACTAAATGAGGTATCAAAGCCTAGCACAGGGGTGCACGTCATCATCCCAGCCCTCTGTGAGGCCAAGCCAGGAAATTCAACCCCAGCCCAGGTAACTTAGCAAGACCCCATCTCAAAAATAAGGGTGGGGGGCATGTTGAGGAAACAGCTTGATGTGAAGGCCCAGGATTCAAAAATGTTTAAAAACATGTGGTAAAATACAGGAAGCTCTTGTACTATTATCAGTCTCTTCAAAGTTTAACTTCCTTCCTGTTCCTCCAGTGTTTTTCTGATTCCACCCCTGCAGCTCTCATAACTGATGTGGACTTTGGTTAATTTCATGAACCAAATACAATACTTTTACAGGTGTGCATCTGAAATTCACCTTACTTTCTGTTCTTCAACTAGAGGCTACTACCACTCTCACAGAATAATTTATTCCATCATAATTTTTTCTAATCACTGTGTTTTTTTAATACATTGATCTAAGAACAAGTGACTAAATCAGCTACATTCTGTTTTGGAGCTCTTTCTCTAGTATGTTTGCTTTCCTTGCCAATTTAATTAAGAGTGTTCTATTTGTGTCCTAGCTGATGGAAGCTAGCAATGGCTTACTTCACAGAGTAATGGAAGTAATGAAAGTAAATAATTGAAGTAAGCAATGGCTTATTTCAAATTTATTCAGGTTTGTAAATCTTGATGTATTGCTAGTTTATCTTTACTGTAAAGTGGAATAAGGCAGAGGATGAGAAAAATCATGGTGTTAAGTCAACTGGCACCCTCATATAATTTTCTATGGGGATATTACATGTACATTTTATAAGAAGTGCTCAAAAATTATGGTTAAATTTTGATTGATAAAAACACTTATTGCAGTTAAAAATACAGTGCTAAGAATGACAGGGTAAGTGTTCAAAGCAAGGAGAAGGATTTTGAGTATTTTCAAGGATATCAGTGGCACAGTATCTTTTACTATAAAACTTTTTCTACATGAGTATATAGTATCTATTTTTTCAAATCCAGCTTCCTACTGGGCAACTCTATTTTTGGCTCAATTAATTTCAAATTGACATTTTTATTTTTGCATTTTTACTTTTTATATGTACATATAACATTTACTTTCATTCCTCAATTTAAAAAAAAAAACAAACAAACTAGGATTGGAGGTCCCTTTTGAACCAGTTATTCCTACTCTGGCTATTTTTGCAGAAGAACTGAAAGCATTCTATCACAGCGATATATGCGCACCTGTGTCAAAAGCAGCACAATTTCACAATTTGTAATAGCTAAATCTTGGAAGCAACCCAGAGGCCCACCAATCTAGGAATGAATAAAAAAAGATGTGCGGTTTTTTTTTTATACATTGGAGTACTACTCAGCCATAATGAAGGATAAATTTGAGACTTTTATACATAAATAGATACAATTAGAGACCATACCTGTAAGTCAAATAAATCAGACTCATATGAGTAAACATTGTATTGTCTCCACAGTATGAAAAATGTGTGAGTAAATAAGATCCAAAATATACAATATATGCTATGATTTGGGAAGAAACTCTAAAAATTTTAAAAATATAATCATTCATTGTATTGTTCATCCTCTTTGACTAAGCATTCACAAAAATTTCTGTCAAATAACACCATTACAGTATTTTTTTTCATCCATCTTTTCTACCGGATCAGAGAAACCACATGAGTTCTGGCTTTTTCCAAAGTTAAAATGACCTTGAAAAGTGAACTTTTGAATTGACTTAGAACTTCTAGGCAGTCACAATAGCAACTAAAGACGTTCAGGAAAGAGGCCTTCCAGATCTGCTTCAGAAACTGGCAAGAACAATGGGATAATTGTGTCCTAAAAGGGGGGCAATATTTTGAGTGGGCTTAGTGGCTGTGTGTCTTTTACAGTAATTTTGAAAAAAATTTAAGTACTATATGTTTGAATAACAGCTTGTAAACCCCTGGGGCCATTCACATTTGCATAAATGGTGTTTTCTACATGACTAATGAATAAGATTTAATTATTTAGTATTTCACTTAGTGCTCACACTGTCACTCAGTGGTGGCCTGGCTAGGTATTTACCAGAAAACCTTGCAAGTTGCCACAAATCCGGCTTCCTACTGAGTGGACAACTTTATTTTTGGCTCAATTAATTCCAAACTGATATGTTATTTTTACATTTTTACTTTTTTTAGATTTTTATTAGTTCAATGTTTCTAGTACAAAGCAATTATGCTCACTGTGGGGAATTGGTACCCATACATAACACATTTCATTTCACTTCCCTTCCCTCCTTCTTTCCACATGCTTTTATTTTTCCAGTATTACATTGATCTATTTACCTCATAAGAACTTATAATGTTAATCATCATATATACACATTGAAAAACCAGATTAATGAGTCAGAGAACACATAAAATTAACATTGTAAACTACAAGACTCAACACTTCTCTTCAGAGGTAAGCCTAGCAGACACAGGACCACAGCAAGGAGAATCTGTTTCTTCTTGTGTGTTTCTGATCTCTCAGGAACTGCACTTCTGGCTCCCAGACTCCCCAGACCAGACACCGTGAGGCCAGGCTGGGTTTGTCTGACACTGTGAGCAGGAGCAGCCACAGCTGCTGGATTCTAATTATTGTGAATGCATTAGTTCCTTTACATCCGTGTGCTTCTTTCCACAGTTGTGATTATAGCCTCTGCCAGGACTTGTAACACTTTGCCATCCAGTGCCAGCCTTTTCGACCCCTCGCACTGTGACCACAGCAACCACCACGAAGCACAGATCTGGACACATAAATCCTCGCTTTCTGATCCTCTCACTTGACGCTTACTCATCGTAGGACAAAATCAAAGCTATCAGCATAGTATTGAAAATTGTCATAGTCTGGCCTTGTTTAGTTTTTGGAGTCCTTTTTTACTGTTCCCTGTTCCCTCTAATGCTCCATAAACCAGGATTATTTGCAATTCCTTAACTACACCATCCCTCCCCCTTCCTACTTTCTACGTTGTACAGATGCTACCAGCCCTGTCCCCTTGCTGTGACCTTTTTCCTCTTGTCCTTCAAGGTGCAGTGTGGGAATCATGATCTCAAGGACGCTTCTGTCTAAAGGCTGGCTCGGTGCCTCCACAAGCAATTTGCCATGCAGCTGTGCTTCGACTGAAGCCCTCCCTCTCGGCGGTGCTGCCGTAGAGATTTACTAGGTGCTGCCTCTGATCCACACACAGTCCTTTCCACTGAAGGCTCAGCTGAGAATTCAAGTGATTTCATAATAGCAGCTGCTATATATAAAAGATGATACCAAGACGGCATAAGACAGTCACAGAGACAGTGTTGGGAATATGTCTCCAAGATAAGTGTCAGGCACAAAACTATCTGGCTTGGATAGAGTAATCTGATTGTCAGTGACTCCTTAGCATATTATGTTTGATCATTTTTTAAAATATAATGTGTGCTAACGTGATCCCTGGAGAGCTCTGGGTAAACTCGCACTAGTCATGGTGAGCATTCTCATTTGAAGTTAGAACTGGGGCACAGTGAACATTCTCCTCCTCTTGCTGTTCTGAGGAAGCATCTTCCAGGCCACAGTGGACTCCAAGAATCAACTCTGACCCTGTTAAGACAGACTTAAATATTGGCTTGTGTATTAGAGCTTTTTTTTCTTAAATATAAAAACATGCACAGACATTAAATAATAGCCATATCTTGTTAATGAAGAGAAATAATTCATTTTTTTTTATTTCAGGTACCCAAAAGCATGAATCATAGAGCTTACAGACAGATGTGCTTTTTTACGTAATATTTTTGTGACCTTAACTTAAGTCGCTAAATCTACTGATAATGCATACTTTTTAAAATAAAAAAGAGAGGTAAGGATGCCGTCACCTTATCGTCTGTGCTTTTATCCAGCAGTGCATTCTCAGGTGATAAATAACCTTTCTTCAAACACATATTTGTTTACTTCTCTCCTTGCTCTTGTTTTTCATAAATTAGTAGATCAACAAACACTCAAGTAAGTTGTAATAACTTGCCTCATTTTTATCCCAACTTACCTGTGTGTTTTGTTTTTTCCCACCAGCAATGTAGCTCTATCAGTGCAAGTCTCTTTCATTCTTAGTCATGATCATATACATGTTTTCCTGTGGCTTTAGCATTCGTTCAGTAAATA
This sequence comes from Octomys mimax, assembly GCA_002564305.1. Classification (NCBI taxonomy): domain Eukaryota; kingdom Metazoa; phylum Chordata; class Mammalia; order Rodentia; family Octodontidae; genus Octomys; species Octomys mimax. The sequence continues at coordinate 5,457 of NDGM011025965.1, forward strand.
CTCTGAGTGCCTGCTATATGTCAGACACTTCTGTAAACAGTGGCTATGCAGAAATGAATCAAACAAAACAAATCTATGTCTTTATAGAGCACATTTGTCACAGGAGAGCCATATATGATAAATGATGGCACAGAGTATGTTAGAGAAATCTGAGGATTAAGTATAGTCTAATGGTAAAGTAGAGCTATGGGGAGTTCCAAGAAAGTTTGTGTAATTTTGTAGAGAGAGACCCATTCAGATCCAAGGAGGCCTTTGAGTAAAGACCCAGAGGAAACTCAGAGCACAAGTGCTGCAGATGGTGGAATGGAAGCCTTCTCCTACAGAACGAGTAGCAAGTGGAGATGCCCCCTGCAGTAGGTGGGTGCAGGTGTGTGCTATAGATGCAAAGGTGCCCGTTTGGCAGTGTGGAACAAACCAAAATAAAACAGATGAACACGGCGAGGTAAAGCTTACGATCCTGAGGCCCTTCTCAGAGGCCTTCCACAATTTACACTGTATTACCGGATGCCATTGTGCTGGGTCAGGTTTCTGGGAAAGAGGAGGGACAGGATCTCAGGCTCACCCTGGTTCCTGCGCTGAGATACACTGACTATGGGGTGCAAGGGCCACTGCAGGATACCAGCTAGAGCCTTGTGTAGTGATCGAGGTGGGAAAAGACGACAGTGACTGCCTGGGAGAAAAGCACTGTAAACAGACAGAAGCAGAAGCCCCGGTTGGACACGGTGCTTGGAGAGGACCTTTCTTCTAAACAGGTGAACCAAATAGAGATGGGAATACACCTGCTTGGAGTGCAGGAGAGGACTGGAATGTGATACATAAAGTTTAATCTTCCTCAGGAACTCAAGCTCAAAGCTAGACAGATGAAAGAGGATATAAAGTTTAGTCAGTTTAAGTGTATTTCTTGTCTTCCTGTCAACCCTTGGTAATTTTGGTAGGGCATAAGGCTCTTTGCTCATCAGAATACTCTCACATACTTCCACTCGAAGTTTGGTAATTTGGAGGGTAACTTTTAAAAACTTCTGCAAATGAACAGAAGTTGCTTTGACACTTGCCTCTGATTTGCATGCGGACAACAGCTTCACAAAGGAAAGCAATACTATACACGAGATGATAAAGGAGCAGCTAAGTCCATTTCAGAAAAATACTCCTTTATTCTCTTGAAAGACTCTTGTAAACTATAATTCATATCTTATAACAGTCCGTTCACCTACAAGGAACACTGTAATGAACTGTGGCTACAATATGCTTTCTACTCAAATAAAACCACCTATATGTAAAAATCTATACAACCCATATCTTCTTAGTAAACCAGCCACTTTAAAGAGTTAGAAACATTTTACTGTGTTATATCCAAGTTGTCTCAATCACAAATTGTGCAATATAGGCACAGGCAGGAACAACTACATACATCAAGAGACGTAAATAAAAAATGTACATGATTTAGCATTATACTAAATATACACATACTCTACCAAATGGAAGGGTGAAGAAAACGGAAACATTTGCAAAGGTATTTATTGAGAAATAGTAAAGATGTACATATTTTTACAAGCTTTTAATATTAATTTACATTTCTTTAAATTATGTAGGCCCCAATAATCTATACTTTACTAATACATAACAGAGTACCTTGAGTTTGACTGTGACATTTCCATAATGCTATCATATTTGGGAGTCAAAATGAAACTTTGGCTCCTCATGCTTAAGTTTGTTTTAAAAGAAATACTAAATGCCACATTCACTGAGAATGTAGGCGTGTCATAGACAAATGTGCTTTATAAAAACAACTTCATTGTGGAGCATGCTGTTGATATTATTTTGAATCTTAGCTGACCAGAGATGAAAGAAAAAAAAACATTTTTAGGGACAGTTATTCATTTCTTTGTGAATAAACTATATGATTCTAAAATATTTTGCCTCTGAATTTGATGTATACATTTTTTCAGGGATATAGTGCCTTTGTCCTATTCTATAATGTCATAGCCACACCGCCTATTTTGTTACTAAGATTACACTGCCTTGAAATATTTTAAGGTGCAACACAAGGTGGTTATCTTTCTGAGTAACAGATCAACTTTATATATTTAATAGTCAAAAATCCATTTTAGTTACAGAGGATGTTTCAAACTAGTTTACAATAAGGCACAATATTCCATGTTTAAATAGAACTGGCAAAGAGCTAGTTTTTTATTTGCTGGTTTGTTTTGTTCTTCTGACTAGTAAGGAAGAAAACTTCCTGCTCCTGACATGGGCGGAACAGGGCTCTACTTTCGGCACACTCACGTCACATGACCATGCTGTGCCCACCATGGTTTACTGGGGTCTCCCAAGCTGTTCTATGCCAATGTTAGGTTCAGGTTTTTGAACATATACTGGAAATACAGATATTGTGTAAGTGTGTGTGTGTGTGTGTGTGTGTGTGTGTAAAACAGCACTGCAGCACTGGGAGAGGCTAGAGGCTATCAGGCAGCTTTGTGGTGGTTCTTTAGGTACCTGAACCTTTAGCAACATAGGAGGACTTGCTTCCTTGGTATAAAAATTGAATCAAGAATTTAGACTTAGTGCCATAGTTCTGTGTTTTAAAGAAGCTGGCTATAAAGCAAAAATAACTTGTTTTATTCATGATGATAAATATTACAGATCTTAGCATGTAAAAGTACTGAGAATCAATTCCAACTCTTCAATTTTTCTAATTGCTATTTTCAAAGTAGAGGTCAACAGAAGTATACAATGTATTATTATTTGAGTAATAGTATTATAAAAAGATTCCAACCATAATTTGCTTGCTGTAGTACTTGGGGTAGGGGCAGCCCCATAGAAAGTGTAAGGTCTATCTGATGAATATAGGCAATTGAGATCTCATTACCTGTCTGCCCATCATAAACGTGGCCTCAGAAGTCATTGAAGAAATGCAGGTTTAGGGTCTGACCAAATAAAACTGTCTTTCCATAGTGCATGCAGTGACCTAGCAGACAAGCAGTGACCTCATTTAAACCTCAGAAGCCTCTGTTGATGGCCTATTGTGAACCAACCTCTAGTTAGAGACCCCAACTCCTAGCTGGACTCCAGCACTCACATCGTGCTATTTTCAATGCACAGCTGCATGTGCAGAAGCCACTAGAATACTTTAGATCTCAAAGTCTTATAATTTCTACAAGGGAAATCATGTCATAAAAAATGACAGGAGAACCTGTATCATGTTCCCAACACAGGCTACACATCAATGAAGAAAATAACATGCAAACACAACAATAACAGGTCCTCCTTGCAATGAAAGCAGTCTGCTGTTCAGTAAAAGTATGGGCAAAACTCAACACATCCAAGTCTGTAATGTGGAGACCTTGGATGGATGTGTTAAGACAGGGAACCAGTACTATTTCAATGTTGTCATTTGATAAAGCTGCCAAAATCTGGCTCACTTGCTAATTCAGTTTTATGGTGATATTCTGGGTAAAATTTTCATAGACTCACTTCATTCCTTGGAAGCTATCTGGTGCACCCACCTTTCATGACTGGGGACACTTCCTTTTCTCAAGTGGCATTGGGAATAAATGTACTTAGTTGTATTATATTTAAGGCATATTCACTCAATGTAAATGTGAAGTTATGTCCACAGCATATTCTAAAGACATTTGATTGATAACTGGAAATAATTTTCATGGTCAGGTACTTCTCTAGACAATTTATAAATCAAAAGTTTCAAACTCAAAACTGCAACTTGTCATGAATATGGCTCTTAGGCTTTCTTCAGTAGAACTGTAGAAAGGGTACTTGAGACTTCTGCATAAATTTTGCTTTCCGAGTAAAGGTCCCGTTTCTCCCAAACCTTCTCTCTGTGGTTGGATGCACAGATAGTTGCCTCATACAATTACTGGAATTATTAAGAACCCAAATACAATATAAGCTTCACTTTATTGCTACTGATAGTTTTTTGCAACAAATACTTGGTTTCTTTTTATATAGTAATAAACTTTGATAGCTTTAATTTTAAATTTGGTCATGTTAAGAATTATTACTTTTTTTGTTTTTCTTTATCTACAGAGTTTTTTTTTTTAAACCAAAGTTACATGGTAACACACAAATGCTGTCTTGTCTTTAAGGCACAACACGTCAGTATGAACATTCTGTTTGCCAAACTTAAAAAAGAGACAATATTATATTCCCATCTCCCTTCCCTCTCCCCTCCCCACCAAATGAAAGAAAAATTGCATCCACTTTCAAAGTCAGCTGCTAATAAAGTCACAGTAAATTATTTTCATCAATAATTTACACAAATTACAGGTCTAGAGAAGACTGTCCTTATACAGTCTGAGTGCATTCCAATTCAGATTTTCTGGGCTAGGTAGGCTAAAGTCATATTCAAACCTCAGGGCTGAGAGCATCTCCCATTTTGAGGAATGTTGTTGATCACCTTGTCACACGGAGTTCAGGTGTTGCTGCGTGGGAGGCTTGAGAGTTCTTTGCTAAAGCCGTTCATTCCAGTTGGGATTCATTCCATGTGCACCAGCAACCTCCATAGACTTTTTAAACCATTACCGTGTTGTAAATATAAGACCATAGAGTTTCCTTTCTGTAGCACTAAAGTTTACTTCCATTCAGTAATCTGAATTCTTCATTCCGGAATTCTCATTCCAAGTATGATTTCATCCTTTAAGACAGTTTATATGTGTAGAGCCAGAGGCATTGAATCACACATAAAAATTCAGTGTACTTGAAATATAAAAAAGTGGAACTCCAGCTAGAGAACACAGTTACAAATACTCTAATTCCAGTGCTTGATGTAGAGCCAAGAGGTCCGAGTGGCTTGATATCCTCCAAAAGGGCATGTTGTGCTGTGTGATTAACAGAGAGGAAGGGTTGGGAGAGAGGAGGGGCAGGATGAAGAATGGAGAGAGGTCATAGTGATCGTCCCACAGAAGCACCAGCACACACAAGGACGTTCCGTCCACCCAGGTTCAAGGGAGAAAGTTTAGTGGAGGGAAAAACACATTTGAACGTTTTGCAGCACCAACATAGCATGGTCACGACCACAGAAAAATAGATCTGAACTGGATTTTAATGATATCAAAGCAAATACTGAGACTTTTGTGGGCAGTTTAATCTTTACTCTGCACCAATCTCACTATTAACATCAGCACCTGGGAAAGCCTGTAGGGAGGAAAACCCTCCCTAGCTTATGGAAAGCAAGTTTTCATCAATACAACTCTCCACCTTTCAGGGACAAACAAACCCATAAAGGTCCTAAGCACAAGATGTCTTGTCTGTGTGAGGAGAATGAATTCTCTCCTCCAGAGAAAAGAAAACCTTGAAGCTGTGTTATATCAAGCAGGAAAAACTTGTGGGAATAATAACTTTCCTAATTGTCTGCTCTAACCAATAATGTAAGCCAGTAGAGTTGTTCTGATTTATTTCACTGGCATGGAATTTAGAGACAGTACTCTGGCATGGATTTTCAATGGGAGAGCTATCATCCACTTGAGTATAAAATTGGCTTCTTGGGCGGTAAAAAAATAAAAAAACCTTAGACCTTGCAATAGTTTGTGGTCCTCCAGAGATACATCGGTATCCAGTATATTTTTATGGCATTAAAATTTCATAGATGGGGTGATGAGAAAATCTGTCTAAAAAGATCCCATTGGGAATGATAATAAAAAAGAAAAACCTGCACTATAGCAACTGACAAAACAAATGTGCTGTATGTAAATCTGGGCTTACACAAAATCTTCTAGAACATATACATATTGAATATTTTCATATATAATGGAAATATATATTAGGAATGAGAAATTTTATTGAAAAATTAAGCATCATGATTATTATTGCTATATGTGGCTAACAAACACTTGAAATATATTTAATCCAGCTTATAATACAGTCTGAATGTCAAAAATCTTAAAATGGTAACAGCAAAAGAATATAGACATCACAATAAATTTATATTAATTTTGTGTCAAGATGTAATATTTTGGCTACATGGGCCAAATAAAATGCATTAAAATTAATTCTATCTTTCATTTCTTTTAGTTAACATGACTCTTAGAAAATTTTAAAAATTACACACACATCTCCTAATACACAGTCCTATAATAGAAATTCCTAAACTTGAAATTTTTTCTTAAATTTAGGTCAAATTAAAGCACAGCATGGAAATTTACATTGAAGCACCCTTCTGTTCATTCAGCTCAGATCTATTTGTGATACCAAAACATTGTTCAGTATTTTTCCACATGCAATTACTGCTACATTTAAAGAAAAGCATGCATTCTAGACAACAGGGAAACCAACCACCTGTATTTCCAAATAGAATTATAAGCCTTCACCATCACCAAAACTGCGCCTACATAAGTTACTATCTGAAAATGGCATTCTAACCGAGACTTTTATCCATTTGGAGTCAGCCTTTTTCTCCTGAAGCATTAGTGTAAAGCAGAAAGTATAAGACTAGATTGGCTTCCACACTTTGGATAACTACAGTAGAGTTAATTAGTTTTCATCTTCAGAGGCACATGCTGTTGTTGGAGAAGCAAATTTTACTTGCCTCTCCTGGATATACAGGGATTTCTCATAGGCTGAAAGTTGTGCAACGGAGAGGTTGCATGGGAAACCCACTATTTGTTGTGTGCAGTTATGGTGGATATATGGAAAATCCAAACATCTAGGTCTCAGGACTGATGAATTGCCAAGGAGGTTTCCAGGGAATATGCCTGTGAACATCTCCAGGAGTGGTCAGGAATGCAGGCTGGCTTTCCTGAGGCTGAAGCCCTGACCACTCAGAGCATCCTTGGGGCCAGCATGCTGTTTGGAGTCACTGATGCTGATAATTAACACCCAGGGTTTTCTGTGTCACTAGCTCTCTTAATCAGAGGGAAAAACATGGGGAGTGTCAGGTGTGACTGCCAGCATAGCTCTTAAACTTTCTAAAGCAGATGCATATTTTCTTCCTCCATTTTGTTTGATCTGAATTTACCAGAAAGATAAATCATTGCCTTTCTTTTTATATTATAGATGTAAACTTTTCTATGAAACTGTGACGTATTTTTTAAAAACAGATTTTAGGTAAAAATTCCAGAAAATGCACATTTGGTGAAAACTTTATTACATGATGATTTAAATTGCTTCGTTCAACTGAGGATGGCATTCTTTCTATTAGAAACAATGTAAAGTGATATGTCATTGTTTGAAAATACTACATCATTTTGCTCTGCTTTATCATGTTATCTTGGATAGATATTATTTTATTATATTTCAGTGGAGGAATCCATAAAGCCCAGCTGTGTTGTTTGATAATCTTGCAGTGTGGGAGGCCAATCTTGTTATCACTCTTCTACTAGTGTTGAACTTACCACTTAATGGTTTTTAAGTGTCTTAGTTTTTTCTTCAGAAATATGGACCAGATTTTAAAAGTATTATATAAATATGTAGGGCCTGAGATCACCTGAGTGTCTTCTGAGCCAGCTGCTTGGCTTCAGTCGAGTATCTATGGTTCTGGCTCACAGAAACACAAGAGACTTGTAGGGAAGATCTGAGACACACTGGCACAAGGAGATCCAATGGGCTTGTGAAAACCTCTCTCAACAGCTGTTCCTTCAGCTATTAAATATACGCACAGCATTTCTCATCATGGAACATACCTACGTCTAGGCAGTTATAAGGACCACACAGCGGGTGTGACTCCTAAGCCACTCATGTGGTTTTCGCATGAGCTCATGAAATGTCCCTCTCTTGTTAAATATCATGTGCTTAACAGTAGTTTTTCCTCCACTTTCCTTACAGACCATTGAGTTGTCTATCTGTACATTCACTGACATAGTGAATGATATTATATATATTTATAATACACACAAGTAAATATAACAATTTTTCCTGAATTTCCTATCAAATTTCAGGCAAAAAGCGCTAGACTCCAAATGGTTTGCTTGGATGTAGGTGCGGACCCTCTCATGCTCTTTCTGCTTTGCAACCATAAATTTAAGTCACTTGTCAAGCTGTGACTGGGCCAAACTATGGGAATGCAAACGAAAAGGCTTGCATTAGGAGTATCACACCAACATTGTTTTGAGACAGGTTACCTTTTTTGCTGCCTGTTCTTCTTCTACACCATCCCCAATTACAACATATACTACTTTTCTGCCAAACCTTTGCATTATTCGTTCAAAGCAACTTTCTTTTCCTGGAAGATAAATGAGATAAAGTTCAGAGTGAAGTTACCTGGTTAGCGGCATGCTCCTCATCTCGGCCATCTCCAATCACAACATAAGTTATGTTAGTGCCAAATCTGGACACTATACGCTCAAAACAGCTTTCCTTGCCTGAAAAACAATGCACTGCTTATTCTTCCAGCCATTGCATTCATCAGTCTCAAGATTCATAATGTGTTACGTTCATGTCTCTTGAAAACCGTGAGCTAGCTTTTCACCTCTGGGTTTATGAACTCAACAAACACATTTGAATAACACAAGTTTTACTAAAGGGCAGATAGGAAACAAGTATGTTTCATGCTTAAATAACATCAATGAGGTTACACATTTGACTTACAAAAATTGTTAGTAGGCTTTACTCCAGTAAAATCGTACTGGAGCAACATTATATGCAATCATCAGTCTTAATAGCATGTGTTTGTTTAATCCTATAAATTGATTGTGGTAAATTTATCTTAAATAGCGTCGACAAAATCAGCTGAACATATTAGGGAAAAGTGAAGTTTCACCTCCGAGGAAATACATACTAAGATATAGTTTTAGCTGGATAAACAATTCCTTTCTTCATATGGATGGGACTAATATTTTCAAATCAATTACACTAAGGGTACTTTCCAATTGGGCCACAGCATGGAAAATACCAGTATGCTCTGGTCATACAAGAGAATACCATGAAGGAGACCCTACATGTTCTTTGTTTTTAAAGTAAAGGCATCATTCTTTGACCTTCATTCCCAGAATCATTTGTGTAGCCACAACTGGTTTGGTTACACATCTTCAAAATATAATATTAAAAGGGAAAAAATGATGTTTTTCTAATTAAATATAAAAAAAACTTTGACCAATATAGAAAGAATGTTGTCTGTAAACAAAAGAAATATGTATACTGTTATATGGTATATAATTACTTGAACTGTCAAAAAGCAAGATCACCTTGTAAACACAAATTCTGCCAGCCCGTACGTACACATTTATTTTTTAAAAATGTAAGAAATTAGGATTTGCTTCTGAGATGCATGCATAAGACAATGTGGCACTTAATGCACGAAGCTTGGCTGTCATCAACCGTCCTCCGGAAACAGCTGCACCCGGGGGCTCCCTTTGCCAGTGACAGTGTCACTCTTCTGCAAGGGCCAGGGCAGGCTATTTTTGGTGGGAGATTTTAGGATTTTGAACTTCTCTTGTCAAAGTGCCAAAGCCTAAGTTTGTTGACCTTCAGGGCACATTGCACAACCCATTAATTTTCCCAGGCATTTCCTTGACAGGCAGTGGAATACATGTGCTGTTTTCTTTAACTCTTTCAAGATGGCAGAGCTTGAAGGAGTTTGGCTTTTGAGTGTTTATTAGAAGCCCGAGTATGCAGAAATTCACTTAAAGATAATTATCAAAATAAGTGAGCAAGGTTGTAGTGCTTTGGTTGTTACAGAGCATCTTTTGGAAATGCAGATTCCAGCCATTTATTTCTTATGACTATTTCGATTAAGATTTCTCAGTTAGCAATAACTGCATCTCTGATATGAGCACCGTGAGCCTTGGCCACGATACTGCCTCTGTGGAAAACTTGATTATGTTCTCTGACGCAAGAAAATTTTATTTTTTCCTGGATGTTAATTGAATCTATGCGTGACTCCCTGGAAATATCAAAACTATCTTTTTATCTTAAAGATTCCTTCACATGAAGGATTCAGTACTGTATTAATTGAACTGTTAAACATCATGGCTGGCAAGACTGAATATCCTTTATATAATCTGTGCTGCAAGCATGAGTCAGGATTACACTGATGAGTTCAGGATTCCATTGGCCAACCGGTCTTGAAGTTTTTGCACATGCGCTGTGAGTTACAGAGGATTCTTATTTGAACTTTACCCAATTTTACTTGATGTTTTAATAGCAAAATCTCAAAGAAAAGGGGACTAAGCAAAGACATATATTAAAAAAATTCTCTGAACACCAATTGAGTATACTCTATCCAGGCTGCACAGTAGCTTCCTTACCTATTTTAGTTGCACTGTAAATATTTTCAATGGGGAAAGCACCGCCTAAGCTATAGAGTAGAACCTTTGCAAGTGCTGGGATCAGTTGGGTTGTTGTGACCAAGACATTTACACAGTTACTCCTGAAATAGAGAGGAAACATACATATGGGTGGGTGTTTTCCTAGACAAAATAACTTCTACCAGCACAAAATGTAAAACTGTTTTCCAACAAACAACTTTAAATAGCACAATCTTAAATTTCTTGTCTTTAAAGTCCATAAAATAGTCCTGCTCAGTGTGTGAAAGTCACTGCACCAATGGACAGACACTTGTCAAATATGGCAGGTTAATAATGATGTGCAAACCATGACAATATTATGACAAGGTGATCCAGGCTTTATGAATCTACGTGAGACCCCAGAGCCATGCCAAAAGAGTATTTTTAACTTTCTCGCAATGTCATCCTGTTTTGTTCAATATTCTTAGTAATCAACTGTAGTACTTTTGTCAAAACAAAATGGTACTCAAAGTCCCATGTAGATAAATGGTAGAGAATGAAAACTTGTTTGAATAAAATGAGTGGTCTCAAAATAAAGTTTGACAACTTTTACTGCGTGACATTTAGAGTTACCAACTCTTTTGGTATCATCTCTTTTCTACATTATGTATGCTGTCTATAACAAAAATGGTAGAAAAGAGACAAATAAAAAAAAGTAAAAGCATCAATCATTTATTAGGTATTCAGAGATAACCACACATTTGTTATAAATAGTATTTCTGTTCCTATAAGTTTTTCCCCCATTAGGGACATATTATACATGGAATTTTGTATTATTTCTCTTTCTATCTCCTGTTCTCCCTTCCTTCCTTGAGTTCTTCCTTTCATTTTGTTTATCATGAACCTATTAGCTTACATATTATCTATAATTCTTTGTCTTCAAGTCAAATGTATACAAACTTGATTGTTGGATAAACCATCCTTTTAAATCTCAGTTTAGGTGAATGGCTGGCTTTTGTTGACTCAGTATTATAAATAATGCTATTCCACTTTTTTCTATACCTTGGATTATGCCTTGAGTATAATTCACAGTAGTAGAATTAACATCATCAGCTAATTTAACTTAGTCTCTGATACATAGTTCAACACAGGGTTTATTTTTAGACCTTGTATTCATTTTGTGAAAACCATCAATATGATAATATACATGAATCACTTAGCAAATTTCATAATATTTAACTATTCAACTTATATTGACATTCTTATATGGTCCCTTTCTTGTTATGAGTTTGGTATTTTATTTCTGTATTTCAGGGAAGGGTCTACAGGGTGTTCAGGGTCTCACTACTAGATTGGATTCCTAGTGATCTGCTTGTTTATAGCCTCCCAAGAGCTGGGATTACAGGCCCTGCACCACCACGCCCAATCTCAATTGCCATCTCAGCACCGCCCCTAGGGTGGGGCCTGCATGGCAGGCCAGGGATTGAATCACCGGCCTCTTCATCCGCTTGCAGGCACTTTAATACACTGAGCTATTTGGCCAGCCCTGAGTTTAGTATTTTAAATCACTTGTTCCCATAGTTGTCCTGAGGCCATCTATTTAATAATAAAAATATTGATATTACATAATACATATTTCCTTCATACAATAATATAATCTCTGTTTTTTGTTTTACTACAAAATCTCTTTATAGAAATAATGAAGGATGTTGGCCTCTTCCTCAGGGACAGACACTGTCCAGTACCGGTTAGACACAATGCTGGGGGCTCTGGGTCCCAGGTTTTTCACTTTTGGCCTCCATGGTACTAGTCACGAAAATCACTTGGCAGCAGGTTCTGCTTTCCAACGTCCTTATTTGTCAGTTCCTCAGGTGGAATTAGCGCGTCCTTCCTCGAGTTCTTGCTCACTCATCCTAAATCTCGCCTTTAAGGACCGAGGGGCGCCCAGTTAGTTCATTCACAGCCTGACATCTCAACAGGTGAAATTAAGGATCTACCGCGTGGAGGGTTCTTCTTCAGATTGAACTCTCTGGTACTGCCAGCTCTCTACCCAAATCCCTGTGTCTCCCTTGGCAGACAGAGGAGGCTTCCGCTCTGTCCCAGCTCCAGCGAGAACGCGGCGACCAGCACCGGGCAGCGCTCTCTGCGTGGCTTGCTCGACAGAACACGACGCTGTGCACCAATCTTCCTATCGCTTGCACGTGCTGTTATCAGCATCCTTCTTGTTCTCGTCACTGGCCGGAAGCTGCATGCCAGGCCTGTCACATGCCTTTTCAGGCTCTCCATACTGGACTCTCACTCTGCCAGCTTTTCTATATCACCTTGCTCAATTAGTGCAAATACCGTCCCCTTTTCAGCACTATCCAGTTATTCATTTGCTAAGCATACCTTCATTTACTCATTTAATTCAGAAATAAAACTACAGAATAAGAAAGTACAAAGATTAATTCTGCTTATTACCTATTACTTTTCTATTATTTTTGTATTAAGGATTTATATGACTTTATGAATTAGCATTTATGGCATAGTTTTTTTTTTAACAACTTGCAAATCCATTTGATTCCATTATTTATTCTACCAAATAAGTATATCACTGTTTAGTTCAGATACACAAAATTTAGAAACTTCTAAAGATTTTGTTCTTGTTTTTCAAGTGCACTTAAATTATGCATATTATCTATTATAGTCAAACAGACAAAATAAATATTCCTAGTATAAAACAATCTGTTTTATTTTTTTCTATCATCCCTGTACTTTGCCATTAATGTAATGCTGTTTTCTTTCTTTTTAGAAACCATGTGACCTTTCTGTGGGAATTATCAGTAGTTAAGATGCATGAAGGGTAGAAAGACATAAGCTGGTTATTCTGAGAAGCAGCATTGTCAAAATGTACTGTGCACACGGGCGTACACACACACACACACACACACACACACACACACACAGAAAGAAAATAAATGAACTCAGTGAATTGCTAAGTCTTTTCAAACTTTTAATTGCTTAAGAATTAAAATATTTCATCTCTGTTATATTGACCTACAACTTCCATACACTTGGTGTAGAGAGGGCCACGACCCCCACTTACCTAGTGCTAATAATTGATAAAGATTTAAGTGCATTTGTGAGCCAGGAATCTGTCAGGCCTTCAATCTCTGCCCTCAGCTGCAGCCAGGCATCCCTCTTTGCAGGGCCAAGGAGTCCTGCAAGACCAAAGAGAAAGGAGGATCAGGAGTGGAGCATTTTCTCCGGGACATTTAGTTCTGTTGGCATAGACACCTTTTATTTCAGTGCAGACAGAAATGGGGAGAGACGCAGACAGACTGACATTGATCCCTCATTCTAGACATGAGTACCCATTCTTTCACTCAACAGATCTACACTGAATAAATTCTAAGGGCCAGGTGCTGAGCTAAGCTTGAGGAACAGCAGCATAACAGTACAAAAGTTGATTCCAGGGATTCTGTCACAAAACCTAGAATCTGGTGGAGTCAACAGTCACTTTACAACTTCCAGACCTGGGTCTTACTCCAAGATGCTAAAGTGCAGTAAGTGTATAGGCGTAATGAAGCTCAACCAGCCTAGGAACACAAAATACCCGCTGTGGCTGCCCGAAATGTTGTTCATCTTACTAATCACAATAATATCTACCCTGAACCAGTCAGAGATGGCCTTAGCATATGTAGCTATGGAATGCTTCCAAAACCAGTACTACTATAGATATTTTGTTTTTAAAAAGGGGAATACAAATAAAGGACCATTTTGTATCTGTATACACAAAATAGTTAGTATAGATATACAGCTACTTTCTCTTCATTCAATGAGAAGAAAGATTTGTACTAATAGTGTTTGGACAGGATACCATATCTTCATCTTGTACTATGAATAACCACTATGAAGATAATAATATGCAATGTATTAATTATTGAAACTGTCCTACTAATCGGTTTTGCAGCTGTCTTATTGCTATTTGTTTCTCAAAAAATTAATAATAAATAAATAAATAAATTGGATATCAAAATTAAAAAAAGATTTTTTTTTTATAAAAATGAGAAGTGTAGGGCCAGGGAGATAGCTCAGTAGCATAAGTACCTGCCTGACAAATACAAGGTCCTGAATTTGATCCCTGGTACTCAAAAAAAAAAAACAAAAACAAAAATGAGAAGCGCTCAAGTGTCAGACAGTTGTAGGCAATGATAAAAAGTCAAATAGATATGATAAGAGAAATAGCCATACTAAGTTTTAATTTAAGAACATATCACTTTTGCTTTCCTGGTTAAACAAGATGAAATGAATCCAATGAAAAGGAAGCTTTCTTACTTGATGTATTTCAGAATAGTGTGTGCACATACACACGTAGATGATACTTTAAGTTGAAATTTATATTTTCTAGCAACTCTTCTCATTTCATAAAGAGTTGCTGATGTATGAGAGAAAATAAACTCTTACATGGTTGTATAAGCTTTTTAAGAAACAGGACTTAAGGAGAGTCACATGGAGAAAAGACATTCTCTCAGGCTTTCACAGAGAGAAAATTGGTCAAGCAATGGCTATGACTCATACACATGGCTGACACTGACAAAGGATCTGCAAACTGAAGTACAGGGTTTCAGGTTAAATCCTGAGGGAATTTGACTGACCTTGTCAGATAGAAAAGTTACATTTCTTGTTATATAGGTCTTGCTTTATCTT
>NDGM011025979.1:0-12290 GCA_002564305.1 Octomys mimax
AAATAAAATTTAAAATAAAAAAATAAAAGAATGTGGGTTACCTTCTAACACTCTTCCAGGATTCTCAAATCTCCACTCTGACAGTGACAAAGTATGCTTCCCTGGACAAGCATATAACATCTCCAACACCGGAGAGGCCTCTAGTTCAAGGTGAAAACTTCTAGCTATTATTTTGTTTGTGCTTTGACTTGAGAATTTATTAAATTTCTACTACTTCAAAAACATCTGCTGAAAATTGAAGCATAAAGATTACCAAGGGAGCCACAGGGTGCTTGGAATATAGTGGAAGAAACAACTAAAACAGAAATTACATTATAGCGCTTTTTCTTCCTTTGAATTAAACCCATTTCTTTGTAAATCTCTGTTTTGTATTATGACTCTAGAAATAGGTGAAACTGATCAATGGTCAATAGGAAAATCCATCAAGCATTTGAAAACACCATTTGTGAATTAAAGTTCTAATCCCGCCATTCAACACATTGGGGTACTTTTGTTTTGTTTTATTTGTTTAGCATTCATTATGTGTCATTGTGTAAAGTTATAGCAAGTGAAATACTAGTGCAGCCTGTCTTCAAGATGTAAACATTTGTTCTTATATCTATTATTTTTAGGTGGAAATCTTCCAATGCAAACATGTCTCAGTTTGCACTTTAGAGTAACAATAAATGTGTGCAGAGATTGAGTCATATAAAGAATCGAGTGACACAGGCCCTGCCAGCAACATATGTGNTGACTGCAGAGCCAGCCAGAAGCCCCTACATTCGGTCTTCTATCATGAGTTTTCTAAAAGAAGCATGTGGACTTTTCTATACTATTTAGATACCCAAGTATGTTGGAAAATATATGTGAAATATATGGGGAAAATCAAAACATATGGGGAAAAGATGAAAAAGCAATTAAACAAAATGGTTAAGGTGAGTGCCAAACAGGCAGATTTTGAATGTAATGGCTTCATATAGTTTTTTAAAGGTTTCTAAATCCACAGCCTGCTGACCTGATTACTCAAGGAACGGGTGTCTTACTCTTTTTGCTGAAATGCTTTCTAAGATCTAGACTGCAATCTGAAGTACATTAAGTTACCCAACATTCTGAGGTTCTGTTGAACCAGAAAAGCATGAAGTTTGCCAGAGAAGCTCCTTGGCACGGGTTACAGATAAACATGCTCACCCTGTCCCGGTCAGCTGTGTCTCAGCTTCCATTGGTATAGTCTCTAACTCTTGCCTTTGGGAGTCAAAGAATGCAACATAGTTGTCAACACCTTTCCACCGAACTGAAACAGCCTATGTAATCTACTCACAATATTTTCAATGCAGAAGGAAATACTTTAACAGTAGCTGTCATCTTTTCCTTTCTTCACCCCTTCTGCCCCCTTAGTCTTTGACTTTTACTGCTGAATTCCTCAAGAGCTTCTTTGTGTTGTTATCCCAAACTTTGGCTGTTTCTTTAGTGTACTTTGCTATGACCATATAGTAAGATATATTGATATGGTTTGATGATGAAGCATTTAAACTTCAGCTTTTAACTTCGCACTTAAGGAATGTTGCAAACATCTTTCCACTGACCCAGACTACACTCCTATACACCCATTAGCATCTTGCATCCCTAAGGCGGAGTTTCCAGGGGAAAAGCAAATCAGAGTCCTCTAAAGCAGACAGAGGTGCCCTGCCACCTTATCAGAAAGACCTCCGACTCACTCAGTTTAAGACAGTGGCACAACTTTCTTTCCCAAGGCCTGATTTTGTTTACTTCAGAGAAATTTTCCCAATTGGAAATGACTTAATTCATCTGTATTTTTCTGTTGATTGTGCACATGCCACTCACCTAACGTCCCCTTAACTTGGTGTAAATCATTTGCTCATCTACTTACCATGCTGTCCCCAGCTAGTACCTAATGAGCAGGTCGAGATGCTGAGCAAATGATTGGACCAGAAGACAAGTCTTTCATAGTGACTTGTCACAGGTACCCAATCAGGTTGAATTTCTGCATTAAAACTCAAATATTTAATGAATGAGTTCTCTTTCTCAGCAGAATCTAAAAAGGACTTCTGGGCCAGCCAGATAGCTCTGCAGATTAAAGCACCTGCTTAGGCAGATGTAGGGACCAGGGCTCAATCCCTAGCGTGCTGTGCCAGCTCTGCCCCAGGGGTGTGCTGAGACAGCAATTGGGACTGAGCATGTGACACATGCCTGTAATCCTAATGTTTGGGAGGCTGTAAACAAGAAGATCACTATGAGCTCAGTCTGGGTAGTGAGACCCTGTAGACCCTGTACTAAATACATTAAATAAATAAATAAAAAGAACTTCTGACTTATTAATACATAAAATGTGTCATTTTCTTTTAAGTCATAAAATCATTGAGTGTTCTCTTGTGAGATAGATTATCCCTATATCTTCATATGTGATGTTTTTAAAGCCACAATTTAAGAACCAACTGAATAATCTGTCCTTGTATCAACACTTATTGCAAGTAAATCAAATCTCCCAATGCTAGGCTATAAAATAAAGTATATCATGTAGAAAGCAGATTGCATTTCTCCTTTGTCATGATGAAACACTATTTTCTTCCTTCATACACAAGGTATGATTACACTACAGAGGAAATGTTTTAATTTTAAGATTGTATTATGGTAAATTTATTACAGTGAAATTTTATTACAGTGAAAGGCACATTGCCAAAGTACTCCTCCTCACTTCAAACACACTTCTCCTATCATTCCTGCCAGCTCAGGAAGCTCTTCTGGAAGTCCCCTTTCATGAGAGTCTTTATGAGGGGTGATGAAAAATATGATTAACGCTGCTGCTGAGAGCCATGTATGGAAGAGCAGGCTTGTGAAAACATGACTGTGTGTCCTTATCCTCTCTGCCCTGGATCTTGCACCTTGAAACTTTTGCTTNTCCCTTAAATTCAAATGACCATGAAAGAGAAATGCTTGGAGTCCATTCAGAATGTCCAGTCAGCCAAAATAGAAGAAATTAAGATAGTCCTGAAATAGGGCTTCTAGAACTGCTTCAAATAGTGGCAAGAATGATGGAATATGTGTGGTTCCAGGTGAGGGGACTATGTTTAGAGGGAATTGTGGCAATATGTCTTTTACTGTAATACTTTTTTCTTCTCAAATTTAAACATTCACTCTATTTTGTGATCACATCTTGTATTTTCAGAAGCAAAACATCCAATATCTCCTAGCTGCTGTAGCTTATATGCATTCACGCAGGCATCGTCTCTGTCAGGTCAGGCCTCCCTCTCTCATTACTTCCTCTGTAGAGTCCTAGCAAGCAAGTATTCCTTATTTGTCTGAGAAAGAATGTGGTGAAAGAGTAACTGTGTTCAGTTTAATAAAGCAGTAGGCAAAGTTCAGTGGTTTTCAGAGCTTCTACAATCTTGGCTAATAAGACTCTCAAATCAGTTTCTGCCTGTCTTCGCCAGGTTTTCCTCAGAGACAGGGTTTATATATTTTCTGAGAACAGATGCATCTTCTTCTATTAGCATTGTGACAATTTTGTCTAATGTATTTGAAACTAACTGGATTCTTATTTACATGTAAGCACAAAGGGCCATCAGTCAGCGAGATCATGCTGTGGATCAAAATCCACCATTAGCTAACATGGTGGCATCCACCTGTAGCACCAGCTGTCAGGATGAGGTGGGAGATTGTTTGAGCTAGGTGTTCAGTGTTCAAGGTCTGAACAACACAATGAGACCCTTTGCAAATAAACAAACAAGCCATCTCATCAGTCTTGTGGGCCTTCTATTTCACCCTTCATTATGTCCACCACCAAAAGAACTTTCATTGCTTTGCATAGAAATATTGTGTCTAAACATTCTTGGAAGATAGAAATTCTAGAAAGATCTTTAAGAGATTTCCTTTTTGGAAAAGCACGTGATTATTTTTTGTACTTCTTCCATCACATAAGCCAAAATTACATCAGCCCCGAGAAAGGGAATACAAAAATTAAAGAACATGGAAATTTGCGATTGGTTAATGCTTCTCTTTTCCCTGTACCCTGTCAACCCAGAACACATCAACCTAGAGCTGCACCACAACTCTGTCTCCTTGCTAGGCTTTCACTTTCTTCATGGATCCTGCAGTATTTAAATTTCTGCTCAACTTCTTCACTTTTGATAGAAGCCGAACCAGCCTTCCCAGGCAGTGACATATGTATTTTTCCTCGTAGTTTCTACTATACTGAAAGTTCATTTCACTGTTCATATTTTAGCATATTTATTTTAAAAATTGGTTAGTGCATGTTTGCACTACACGGTGGTATTCTTTGTGGGGAGCTGGTGCATACACACAAGAAATCTCAATTCCTTTCTCATCCTTTCCCTCCTTTCCTTCCCACTCTCCATTTTTGGTCCCTTTTTCTCTTGCAAAGATCTATCTCTGATTTCCTATTATCCATCCTTTATTCTGCTCTTTATTTATAACTCGGGTTTCTCACATAACAGAAACCTTGTGATGATTAAGCCTATGTGTCTCATTTGACTTCGCATTATGGTCTCAAGGTGGATTCATTTTCCGGGCAATGACTTGAGATGATATTTCTTTGCTGTAGGGTCATACTCTGCTGTACTTACGGTCACACTTCCTTTAACCATTTATCTGTTTTGACCTATCTATGGCTATAAGCTAACAGTAGTTCACTATTTAACCACAAGAATTTCATCAGTGCCTAGCACGGTGTGAGAAATGCTTCAGTCCAGTCAGAAGTTTCCCAGCCTTTGCTCACTCTTGAAGATACCCAGAGCCCATCTGCACTTAGTGGATAGACGTAGCAAATGCTAAATGTACATAATAATAATTAATAATAATAAATACATAATAAATGAAGCAAATGTTATTGGTTTGTGTCTCATCGTCCCTCCAAAGTCTCATGAAGTTATAGGGAGGCTTCCAGAGTTTGTGATTAATTCATGATCCAGCATAGTTGTGAGTGCTACACCCACCCTGGAGCAGACAGTCTGAATATGATATAAGGAAGGGAGAGAGGATTGCTCGCTGCCATGGTGGCCACTCCCCCTTTTACTCTTTGCTGTTTTGCACTGCCGCGAGCTGCTGTCCTCTGCCATGTGCTACTCTGCCTTGGTGCCAGCTGACTATGGACTGAAACCATCACTAACTGTGAGCTAAATAAACCTTTCCTTCCCCAAGTTAGGGTGTAGAGTATTTTGTCCCATAAACTAAAGTACCTGAGATAGCAGATTACCTAGAAAGACGAATGCCTAGCCACCATCAATCTACTCATTTATCCAGAATGCTACTTCATTTTTAACACTAAATTTGGCCAATTGAGTGCAGCTCAGTGGGAAAAAAATTAATCAAATATATGGCTCAGTGGAGATTTCAAAATATTTAAATAAAATTTAATTGTATGAACAATGAAGTAGAGTAAGAGAATTACTACAGTGGTAGAAAGACTCAAGCTCATTCTTTATTTAAGTGATTGAATTCTGGGCCTTGTCAGCAGTAAGGAGTCCTTGGAACACACGAAGTGGGGAAATGTAAGAGAGGAGGAAAGAGCCCCTGAGTGCACCAGTCTTCACCAGCAAACCATTACACGACACTCTAGCTGTGAGCTTCTACTGGGAAATCGCCAGGTGGTAAGTACTGGGCTTAGAAATTCACACTTATTAACCCTATTACATAACAACTCAATACTGTGATGCATATTTACAGATGAGGGAATTAAGGCTTACTGGGTTTAAATTGTGAACCTTACATGAAAATTCTATCTCTTCTTTTTTTGCTGGTACCAAGGATTGAACTCATAACCTTATTCTTGCCAGGTAGACGCTTAAGCCACTGAGCTATCTCCCTGGCTTTTGCATGAAAATTAAGCCTGGGACCCTGATATCAAATGCAAGTAGCAAGATTCTTCAATCTCATGCATACAGTATAAGTTTTGAATTTATGGAAATCTCCAGCTACTTAAGGAGGGACAGAGAGTGTGAGAGAGACAGACAGATGAAGAGAATGCTCTCACTAGTCAAGCAGTAGAAAGCAGTGCCTCGTTATGCAGTACCTGCGTTTCGGGAAGAACAGCATGTAGGACACCTGCTTCTCTTCTCCCTGTCCTCAGGCGGGGTTCCTCAGTGCCCCTCGCAGTGGAGCTTTGTGAGATGCTTGGAGCTCTTTCCAGTACTTGAAGCACAAGACATTTGCAAGGAGCAGGGCCACCGGAATAAGTCAAGTGTTTCCTTGGTTCCTTAGTCCCAAGATGATCCCTTCCAAAGGGGATTCGATTTAGGCTTAGTGGGAGAGTGCACCTATGTCACCTTTTTAAGCATGTTAGGAAGTAAAATAACTCTGCCTTGCGGACCAGTTTTAAAACACAATGCCAGATTCCAGGCTACTCCTCTCTGCTTCCAAATACAACAAATCACACCCACATCAGAAGATTCAAGCTCTAAAAATAAGTTTAGGTGCCATTATTTCACTCAAATCACTCACACTGTACACCTCTATTTTACTAAATAATGTAAAACAACCTAAAACTATTCACAGTTCCTTTGAAAGTAAAAGTGCTTCCTAAGGAGTAATTTTTAAGAACAAATGACTGTAGTAGTCATATTGAATATAGACCCTTCATTTAACCTAGATCAGTCTATGTTAGTACAAAAATAAGTGAACATATTTCCAAATTAAGATAAGAGGGTAAGAATAAAGACAAAACCTGAGGCATAACATGTGAAAAATTAGATTTCAATACAGATTTATACAGATGTGAATAGGTGTGTCCGTTTTCCCCATTTCTGGCTTTGCACAAGAAAAAATTTTAAACTATGTTAAAGGACCAAATTATGATTGAATTCCTGCTGTAGCGTATATTAGCTGTGTTTCCATTATGTAATTTATCTGAACTTCCACTTTCCACATTTATAGAAAGGTTATAGGAGTAACTGTTTCAGAGGTTTATTGGGAAGATAAAGATAAAGTGTTTGGAGTCACGTCAACTTCATGAAAGTTACTGCTTTTGCAACTGCCTTCCATTCTGTGTTTCAGGAGATTAATAACAGGTACTATGGGGCACACAATCAGTGCAGCTGCAGGCAGACGCTCTGGAAGCCCACGGCGTCACAGGAGGACGTCACAGGGAAGGTGCCTCCCCTCCAGCTCCTACCCATGGAAACGAAGCTGCTTTCTTGGAGAGCCCACATCCATTTCCAGAAGTTCCGTTTCATGTTTCCCTTTCTCTAGCTTCTCAGCAGTAAACGTTGTTTGTGTTCGGTATTGTGCTGTGAATCAGAGCATGTATCAGAAGAACTCCTGGGCCTGCATCGCGACAGCTGCTCGGCGTAGGTCCCAGCAGTGTGCGAGTGCTGTGGCCAAAGCGACAGCGGCTTCCCTCTAAGAGCATCACCAGAATCTTGCTACTAACACCATGCCTGCTTCCCGCACCCCTGAAGTAAAATTCTACAATCATTGCAGCCTTCATTTTATTTCATCTGAAGATACATAGATAAATAGATAGATATTATAATGTATAGCTTTGCTTTAAAAGGAAAAACACATGTATTCTTTGACAAAAAAAAATTCAGTTAAGCCACTTTAATTTAGTGCTCATACATCAGTACCTAAGCTATAAAACATCAGCAATACCAGCTCTGCTTTCTCCCCAAGTGACACAGTGGGTGGTTCTTTTTATATTTTAGTTGTTTCTTTTAGTGAAATATCTATTTTTACAAAATCTTATTTGTTTGTTTATTTATTTATTTATTTATTTGGTACGGGATCTCACTACACAGCTCAGACTCATAGTGATCCTCCTTTCTCAGCCTCTCCAGCACTGGGACTACAGGTGTGCACCACCACACCCAGTTTCAGTGGCCAGCAGGACTTGCCCAGCCCAGGGATGCATGACCCGCCTAGCATGTGGTACCAGGGAGTCTTTTTTTTTTTTTTTAAGATAATACAAAAATAGTTTGAAAAATTAGAAATGATATAGAATTTTACTAAACAAAATAATAGGAAATAGATAATGGTTGTTGTATTGCATAATGTTGTATTCAAATTAGTTGTTCAGATTACCAGATTTAAGCATGCAGAATTTGTTTTAAAAGTTATAAGAAATTAAAAAGGAGAAAAATGTTAAGCATTAACTGCTCCTTCCAGGAGACCAGCAAAATCAGCAGTACAATTATCCAAGTTATCTTGTATATATAAATAAATATATCTTCTTTCTTTCTTTTTTTTGTCCTTTTCCTTCTCTTTGAACAGATTCTTTCCATTTCATATTATCTATTGTACATTTCAGACATTATTTACTCTTTCAAATTCTTAAATTAGTGAGACAACACAGTGTTTGCACATGCAGGTCTGATTTATTTCATTTATGGGTGTGGTCTTTAGTTACATCCATTTATTTATAAAAGCCTCAAGTTTATCTATCTTTATAACTGAGTAATATTCCATTGTGGAAAAATAAAACACCTTTTTCACCCATTCCTCAGTTGAGGGGCATTTGGGTTGTTTCGAAGATTTAGCTATGACAAATTGGGCTGTTCTAAACATGGGTGCACATGTATCATTGTGCTATCATGTTTTCAGTACTTTTAGAAAAATACCCAGCAGGGGAAGAGCTCAGTTGAATGGGACTTCTAATCCTAGCTTTATAAGAAATCTTCACACTAATTTCCGCAGTGCTTGTACCAGTCTACACTCCCACCAACAGTGGAGAAGGGTTCCTTGTTCCCCACAGCCTCCCCACTATTTGTTATTGGCTGACTTCTCAATGATAGCCATTCTTTCTGGGGTGAGATGAAATCTTAGTGTTGTTTTAATTTGCATTTCTCTTATAACCAATGATGTTGAACATTTTCTCATACATTTGTTTATCATTTGTCTTGCTTCATCTGAGACACAGTGACTTTAGCCCACAGGCTCTTAGTTCCTCAGACCAAAACCTTCAGCCTTGCATTCATACAGTGGAAATGACCAAGAGGCAAGCGTACAGATGAGTCATGTCATCTCCCCTTCCTTTGGAACTTTTTATTTGTACTCTGTCGCTTCTCTATGCTTTGGTCCCTTTAAAGTGAGCCTACTTTTGATATTTTATTTTCCTAACATCAAGAGCATGAGACCTGAGGATGTTTGGTGGCTAAAGGAACTAGCTTGACGACAGCACATTGCTAGGGAGCACCAGATGTGGGTCAGTAGTCGTGGATGTGGCGCCGACTCTGCCCCGATCCAAGCTTTGCCAGTGGTCAGCACTTGCTAGGACTCCACTAGCAGCCAATTACAGTGGAGTCACTTTCTAAACTTTGTCTTGGAAAGACAGAGACGGATTTCCCATCAACCATATTGCTTATCTGTGATAAACTCTTTGGAAGGCACTTTTGAAAAATTCCCTGGGAAGGCCAGCCAGATAGCTCAGCGGATTAAAGTGCCTGCTTAGGCAGGCACAGGGACCCGGGTTCCATTCCCCGCGTGTACTGCCGGCCCCGCCCCTGGGGCATGCTGAGAAGGTGTTCCCGCGCTTGAGCGGCTGAAAACAGCAGGATCACTACGATTAGGATCTGTGTAGTGAGACCCTGTAGACCTTTACTAAATTCATTAAAAAATCCCTAACAATATTTCAAATAAAAAGTGAAAAACCATAATTCAAAACTGCAAGTTCTACCAATGTATTCATCAGTGAAACAAGCAAGGTTCCTGCTATGCCGATGCCAAACTCAGCTCGCAAAAGAAGTATTTTTTTAGCTTGTTTGTTCACCACTTTATTGGAAATAATTTCTGCCTGACATGCCTTCTTCTGACCCTCAGTTCAAGAATTACAAAGGTTGACAAATATTCCCATAGACTTTTATAAAAGCATCTAGTAAAAAAGCAAATACAAAGACACACACTAATTACAAAACAAGGTTTCTTATTGTAGCATAAAGTCTTTTAAATATTTAGATGTTAAATATTAATGCTTTCAATTGAACATATAAATAAAGTTATTCACAGGATAATTACAGAAGTAATTTAAAATAATTTGTAGGGCAATTTAAACTATATGGTAATTTCAATATTTTCTTTTAAAATGTCTATGAAATCACTTGAACATTTTTTAATTGGGCCATTTGTCTCCAGATTACCAAGCTGTATGACTTATTCTATGAATTTCAGATACAAGTGTTGTGACAGATAGGTGACTTGTAAACATATTTCCTATTTTGACTGTGGTTTTCTTGTATTCTTGATGATTTTCCCTAAGAATAAAAGTTACTGCGATTTTGTTGACATTCAACATCTCTACATTTGTGTGTGTATCTTCTAAGAAACTATTAAATAATTCAAAGTATGAAGGATGTAGCCTAGGATTTCTCTTAAGTGGTGTGCATATTTAACCTCAGTATGTGATCTAATTTGACATAAATGCTGTGCAGTTGACGCTGCATATCTGTCAGGTCTACATCATGGAGTAAAGCTGCCATAGATTAAAAGTATTCAGAAAAAATTGCATTTGCTCTTAATGAGTAAAAAATATTCCTCCTTGTCATTATTGTCAGAACAATACATTAAAGCAATTAACATTTTTGTGCATTTTGTTACAGTCTGAATATGGGCAGAAGCCCCAAATGTCCCCACGCTAAATGTTTGGAAGGATGTGGAGGTGCTATGATTCTTTGTGAGGTGCAGCTAAGGGAAAGTGTGGATGTCTTAGAAAGGAAGGCCGGGATCCTGTCCTCTCTGCTCTCCCCTCTTGGCCCTAGTTGCAAGTGGCCTTCTCTCTCCTGTGCTCCCACCATGATGGTTCACCATTCCCAGGGGCCCAAGCTGGGGCTATTCTTGGCCTTAGACTAAAACCTCCAGAACCATGAGCCCAAATAAAACCTTCCTTGTTTCACATGTAGTCTGTGTCAGACATTTTGCCATAGCGATGCAAAATTGGATAACATTCATTCATATTATATTAGGTATTACAAATATCTAGAGATAACTTAAGGTGCAAGATGTGCATATGTTATAAGCAAATACTCTGCCAATTTATGTAAAAATCCCAAGTATCCTCAGCTTTTGATGTCCAAAGGGCCAGGAGTCAACTTTGTGGTTGCCAAGGAATACCTGTTCTAGGTATTGCACCTGTAATCCCAGCATTTAGGAGGATTGCACCTGTAATGCCAGCACTTAGGAGGCTGTAAACAGGTGGATCACTACGAGTCCAATCTAGTACTGAGACCCTGAACACCCTTGTAGACACTTCCCTAAAATAAAAAAAAAGGAATACCTGTTCTGTACATAATTTGCAGTTAAAAAATAATTTGTTTTGCTATGAATATTCTGTTTTCCTAGCACAATATTTTGGTAAGATTATTCTTTTTGGCATCATTGTCATACACTATTGATCCTAAATGTAAGGTTTTATCTCTGGACCCTCAAATTTATGCCATTAAATTACATTCCTGTAAGTATATAAGCACCACGACTTGATTGCTAGACCTGGTAATAAATTTGAAGTTTTGAGATGAATTGGTCTTTCAATATTTTGTTTTCTCTTTTAAAAATTTTTTTCTGATTATTCTGGGTCTATTGCATTTTCATGTGAATTTTTGATATTACCTTAGAGATTTTATGTGATATAAATTATTTTACACTTATTGAGGTTTGTCTTATGTCCTAGCATACAGTCTATTCTGGCCAGTGTAGAGAATGTTCCCTATGTATTTGAGAAGATTATGTATTTTTCTATGAGTGGTGAATTATTCTATAAATTTGCATTGTCTGGCTAGTTTATATTATTTGAGACTTACATTCCCTTGTTGGTTTCCTGCCAATTTGTTTCACTCATTATTAAAAGTTAGATATTGGGCCATCAGCAGCGGTGCTGTACCAGGTAACTTCACGGGACATAAAACCACATGTAGAGGCGTTAACTACAGATTTCAAGTAAAAATGTCAAAATAAACTTTTTTAGGAATACTGGAAAATAGCCAAAGGCTTACAGAAATCGAGCACATGCTGAATCAAGAGAGGGAAACATCTTACGAATGGAGGAAATGCTCTCTGGCATACTTACTCGTGCTTGCAAAACCCTTGTTGGGCTCAGTGTGGCCTTGAAGACAGAAATGCACATGCTTACTAGGCTCTCAACCTGATTTGGGATGAAGCACAGCAGATATTTTCTACAGTCAGGTTTTAGGTTGTTCTGACCTAACTGATATCCATTAGAAAGTTCAACATTGTTTTACCTGAGTCAAAAGTTAAATCAGACCGTCATGTGTAAACATTGTACTGTCTCACTAGTGTAAGAATCTGAAATCCTAAATAAAATCCAAAATGGATAATACATAATAAAAGGGAAA
>NDGM011025996.1:0-15021 GCA_002564305.1 Octomys mimax
GAACTCAGGCCCTTGCACTTGCCAGGGAAGTGCTTATTCCACTGAGCCATCTCCCCGGCCTTGTTTTTATTTTTATTCATTAATTTTTTAATGAAATTTAGGATTTAGAGGAAAAGTAAAATGGCAAGGTGAGTTTAATGGAAGATGTAGCCATTAAATAATGCCAAGATCATAAATTCAGAAGGACAGCAAACGTGTAAGTTGCACCACCTAGTTGGAACCTTAGCATCCGGTGCCTAATGAACGAACATACAGAATGTACTGGCTTGCAGGGTTCATCAGAATATTGAGATTTTTTGAATGTTGGGTTTTGCTATTGGTTCAGATATTTTCATAAATATGAAAATTATTTCTGTTTTCTTCTCAGAGCATGCCATGTTTTCAGAAATAGCTTTGTGCCAGGACTCAGATAGAATCATCTGTTAATAATGTGTATTTGATGCTTTGAAAAATAGCCTTTTCCATACACACTCACAAAATTGCCTGACCTCCTCCCGCAGGATTAATCATACCATCTGTGCTCACATCGTATTTAATTATACTTCTCGTATGACATTTACCATATCACATTATATTAGAGTGAGTCTCGTATCCCTTTGTCTTCTGCACCAAGCCACACATCCATGAGAATAGAAATATCTCATTCATCTCCATATCGCCAGCAATCGGCATCATGTTTGACATATAGTAGATGTTCAATAAGGCAGGATCTGTGAAATTTTGAGAAACAAACAAGAAAGTGAAGTCAGATATTTTCAGTTAACAATAATCACCTAGCTTCCCTGGCAAGCGCAAGGGCCTGAGTTCAATCCCTGGTTCCGCATACAAACAAAAAAGCACAACAATCACCTATTACTCATCATTTATGAATGGGAAGCTTAAGTTGCTAAAGAGGAGGAAAGAATTGGGAATGGAAAGACATTGAAGGATTACTAGATTCAAGCTCTAGTGTTAGCCTACTAGAAACATCACTCAGGTTGAACTTGAAGTTTTGCATGGGCTTCATCTGCTGTTGTCTTTAAGGATGTCTCCAAGTGCCTAAGGCCAGAGTCAAAGCTTTCCTCACGTGGCTCCTGGAGCCTTGCTGTATCAACCCAAATTCTTTTTCTTATTTTCCTGTTCTTAAAAATTGGAGAAGGTAGGAGCTGTGAAGTGAAGTGACACCAGCTTAGGGGTGGAGTGAGAATGCAGAAGTGAAAAGTCAGAGGAACCTGGTCACTGCAAGTGGAGACTTGGTAATTTAAAAATCCTTTCCAAATTCTGTAACAGCATTCTGAGTCAGGCTGTCTTTTCTTTCTCCAAAATATTTTTGTGCTTTGTTTTCTTCTCAGTTATGATCCTCTGACAAGAGATTCCTACTTTTGTAATACAATTAAGCTTTTCATACCCCTAAGCATTGACTATCATCAGTACAGTTTCTTACTAACTTATTCTTTCGTATTTTATTTCACAACAGCTTATGATTTCATTTCCAGAATTTTTATATTCCCATACAGATATAATAACCTGATTTTGATTTCCCGTGACAAGTTGCATAGGGAAGCTGGAAACAATTTTCTGCTGCTCACAAATCAGAGTGTGGAGCTATGATATGTTAACATCTTTAATTATATAACATTTATTCTCATTTGGAAATTAAACATAATTTTCTTGATTTTCCTGTATAAAAGCTTTGTAGTAGAAGTGAGGATCAATGTCTATATGTATGTGTAAGCCATAGCTCATTAACATTGCCCTGGTTGTTTTGTACCTTTCTTTTGTCCTTACAACACAAACTATAAAAATGCTGGAGAGGAGTCAGTGTGTAATTAGTTTGGCTATATTAAAAGCAGATTGCACTGTTTTGCATGCTGTGAACAGTGAGTCATTCACTGCGAGGTGAAAAAGAGCAAGAGAGCACAGATTTTCCTCACTTTTAAAGCTCAATGTTCTTGACTTTTTACACATCACTGCCTGGGGAACTGAAAGGCACGGAACTTCCCCTGACATGATGACTATTGACTGAAGTGGCTGGGTTGGTTAGCTCTGACCGGCTTATGACTTACCTCTCTAAAGATTGTTTTATTTTGAAAATCAATTTTGATTTAATTTGGAGCTGACATGCTACAGAGGAGAAAAATGGAAGAAGGGAAAGGGATGAGTTTTTTCTTATTAAATGGGGACTTAATAGATTTAAAATAAGGAACCAAGTCAGTGGTTTTCTGATTAAAGTCTAGAAGTACATAATGGGATACAGCCCAGTGGTGCAGTGCCTGCCTGGCAAGTACAAGGTCCCGAGTTCGATTCCAGTACAAAAAATAGTACATTATGTGATTCAGTGCTTAATTTAAGTGGTCACAAAGTTGTCATGTTGCAGCATTTTATGGAGTTTTAGCTCTTGAAACATTTGACTCTTTGGAGAGAGCACTGCACACATATTTACGAAGATCAAGCCAAAGTTATGTCAAGGTTGGTTGATTTAGTGATTATGGTCACTTCAATTTTCACTTCAAGTGTATTTTATTAAAATGTTATTTTTCATCAAGATGGATTTAATCAATTTCAGGCATAAAATGAGTCAACTCCTGGGTAAAAACTTGTGGCCTGCATCTCCAAGAAGCCTCTATTTCTAAGACATAGTTTCTACCCTTTCACAATTGATGTCTTTGAAAAGATGACATGTCCTAAAATCAAAATGACCTTATGCTTGTGGTAAGTAAAGCAAAGAAAGGACGTTAGTCTCTCTGCACGTGCCCAAGACTTTTCCAAGTTACTCATTTATTTTCTCATTTTATGTGTTGAGAGTACAGGGTTCATTGTTTTTGCCATTTAAAATATTTCAGTTAATGGCCATCTAGGCCATATTAGTGGAAAACATTATACATCCAGGAAACCCTGATAGAAAAAAAAGAACCAAAAACACATTTTATATTAATGAAGCAAAAATGAGGTATTGAGAGCCAGCCAGATAGCTCAGCAGATTAAAGCACCTGCCTCGGCAGATGCAGGGGCTAGTGACTCAATACTCAGTGTGCTGTGCCGGCCCTGCTCCTGGGGTGCACTGCGAGGATGACTGAGACGGCATGGTGGCACACACCAAAATTCCAGCACTTAGGAGGCTGAAAACAGAAGGGTCACTATGGGTCCAATCTGTGTAGTGAGGCCCTGTAGACCATGTTAAATATATAAAAAAGTAAAAAATGCAGTATTGAAGGAACTGATATAATTTGTTTCAAACATATAATTTCTTCACAAGATCTAATAAAGGATAGTACTATTAAATGAAGATGTGTTGGTTATTGAATCATATGCAATATATTTTTCTTTATGACATTTCCCATCAATGTAAACAGCAGTAGAAACTGATCACTCAAAGAGATTTCAAAGATTTAATATTGCCTATTCATATAGTGAATAGAGCCATTGTATTTATTTTTGTGTGTTACAGGCTAGTTGCAATAGTTAATTAGACTGAAAGCTACATTGTGTTCTTACTTTACTTTCAATCTTTCTTCTTCTTTTTCTTTGCTTTTTTTCCTTCCTTCCTTTCTTTTTTTTTTTTTTTTTGAGAGGGTGTCACTAAGTTGTGCAGAAAGGGGCTCTAACATGGGGTTCTCCTATTTCAACTTCCAAAATTGCTAGGATCACAGGTGCCTTATTTTAAAACAGAACATAGGGAGAAGCTTTAACATTAATTGTACATAATTTTCTCAGTAATAGCAGCATACATGCATGTCTTATGGTTAAGGTCAACTTGGAATTACTGGAATATATATTCTAAAACATACATCTAAATGGTAAAACAAAATACACTCTCTCTGAAGTTCTTCATTACTAAGAAGATACAGTTAAAATTCTCTCCCATCATCCAAAGGTTTTGTTTATCTCAGACAGTGAGAATGAGGATAGGAAGGAAGAAAAATTACTGTACTCTTCCTAAACATTTAATGGACTATTACTTATTTTCCTTTTTGCCAACTCCAATCACAAATTTGGCCAGAATTTAACAATATGTCTGCTCTTCAGTATAGAGGCTGGAAAAGATGGTCTTCATTTTGGGCAAAGTTTAAAAAAATAGACATCCTTCAAAACAGGAGAGAGCTGATTGGGTAAATGTCAGCAGCCTCTACTTCATCCTTGGACTAATCAGATGTCATCAGTAGATACCAGCCTATCAGTGGAACATCGTCGTCTCCACAGAAAGAAGCTTTCCCATAATATTTGAAACAAATGTAGCTTTCATTCACCCACATGGCTTAATTAACCCTTACGTAACTTTATTTTCACATAATTTCATAAATTGTAATTATAGATACTACGCTTAGTAATGTGCTATATTTTTCAAGAGTTTAAGGACTACAAGTTAAATACAATTGGAATATTTGTCCAGCCTCTTTCAATGCAACGGCCCCACCACTAAAACTATTCAAACCAAAATGCTAACCCTCATGGTAGCTGGTCTCTCGTCCTAATAGGAGCAACATAAATTAAGTTTAATCAAACACTACTGACATTTTTTTTCATGTGCTAGAATCTTACCACATGTAAAAGGATTTTGCTCCATTGTTGAGTGATACAGTTTGCTTTCTTTCTTTTCTGTGAACTTCTACTTGTTTGGGGTTGGGGAGTCCAAATGTTTTTTTCTTGTTGGAATATTATGTAGGAAACAGTTGATCTGAGAGAAGGAGGTAGAGTTTCGGCATTTGGAAGGGCACATTGCCAAAATGAAGTTTACCCTGTGGAAGAGAATGATGTGGTCTATTTATAACTTTGTATTGTTAATCAGTGTATGAATAATTAATTGCTCTTTACAAATCATTGATAATATTTCATATTATGACAGAGGTAGCTCACTTGCTCTTAAATAATTGAATCAATTATTTCATAATGTTTGATGGATACATCATGTGGTATTGCACTCCCAAGTAAGATGGTGCAAGGAGTTGATTAATATGATATTCCCAACCATTTCAGTCTACAATATTTAAGACTGAATAAATGAAGGTGCTATAAGAATATTTCTGATATTGTTCTCTATATAATTAAGAATATGGTTTTCTAATATTTAGGTTCTATTTTATCACTGTCATTGTTAAAATTAATTTGAGCCATTATTTCCTTGTGTCTGGTCATCAAATCACATTTGGGGAAGAGACAATAAAACATTGAAGTTTATTAGTCTATTAAGGCATAGGCAGTTTATCTCTTTGCACTTTTCTCTATTGCCAATGAACTGGATATTTCAATAAAATTTTCAGAACCTTCTGTCCACATTGTCTCAGCAACATTCCATTCTTCTGAAATAGAAATTTGATGCCACCTCACTTCTCTGATTAATTGTTGCAAATTATATGTTAAGTTGTCCCAAATCTGCTTGCCACTTTTATGTGGCACACAGGGAAATGGGAAAATGGTTATTAAAATTTTAATTTCATTCTCAATTATTAAAATGACTTCTCGTGCGATGATGTTTTATTATCTCAATTTGCCAGAAATCCTTTCATTACAGTTACACATGTGCCATTTTTTCTCTCACCGTGATTATTTTTCCAAGTACAAAATTACATTTTCCCTATCATTTTCACATAGGTGCCTCTTCTTTTTCAGCATTTGAGCATGTATTAGAAGAAAATTAAATAAATTTCAAACCTGAAACTAATATAGCATTATTAAGGATCTCCTGTGATACTCTTCACTCTTCCCCCAAAATGTGTTTTTATGCTCTAAGATAGTGATTTCAAAGGTGGTGTGTTGTTCCTGGTAATATATAATTTAAATCATTGGAGGCAAAGGAAGGGGTGGAGGACACAGAAAGAAGGAAGCACTCGGGTGCTGAGGGAAATGCTTGCACTGCTCTGGGCTGGCTGCTTCTGTGCGACGACGCCCAGCTGTTCTAGCTTCAGCCCTGCCATCGAGCTCATTAGGGGGACAGGAGGACCTCGTCACACCTTGGGACGCAGCACAACACTCCTACTTGGCTCTGCACATGAAAGAAGTGATGTCCTACGAGTATTGATGAAAGCTACCAGTCATCCCTAGTTCTATTTATATTTTCTGGAGTTTTACATGAGATATGCTTTGTGTGTTAATGAGTATTCATTATACCCATTAATAAACACAGAAAGATTCTAAGCAAAAATAACAACAACAAAAGCCCAGAACACTGTATGAGCACACTTCATAGCTAGCTTTGTGCAAAAACAAGCAAGGGTTTTGTTTAACTATATTTGTAAAAATATATCGTTTTCATCTCTAAAATTTAAATTTCCGTTTCCCTTTGTCAGTTTTCTAGGTTTTAAACTAAGACAGACTGTTACACAATGAAGGATTTAAACTCAGCTATTACGTGTTAGACAAATGATTTTAACTAAAATTAACATAGGTGTAAAGTGAATGTTATGCTTCACAACTAAAATTATTGGTGCAATTTAGGCACACCACCTCTTTGGATTTATTTAAGTTGTACACTGGAAGTTACAAATGGCTAAGGGCACAAGTGGTAAGATTTGAAATTATTATGGAGTTATAAGAAAATATTGTATGCACAATATTAAATCAAGGAATTTTCACCCTCAGGTGCCTCCTGGCACGTGTCAAATGTGGCTGTGGGGGTGGATTAACACTATCTGGGTATTAAGCACCTCTTACTTGGCCATTCCCCTGCTACAGTGGTTAGGACGGATATTGAAGGTAGAAGCTCTGTGGCTGACTGTCCTTGATAACCGCTGTGTCCCAGTGTTGAGGGGACAGAGATCCATTGATAGGAAGAGGAGATAGCCACTTGCATGGCAGAGGTGCCCTCTGATGCTCACGACAGAACACAGCATCTCTGGTGCTCGTATGTGCAAGCAGATCGCCACCCACACCAGAGAACGTGGGCAGAATCTTCCTACCTGGCCCTGTCTTGCATGGCCTTTGGGGGCTAAAACAAGAAGGTCTTTGCCATTCAAGTGACATTTGATTTGTCTAACCGGAATTTTCAGAAAAGCACAAAGAATTGCAAATGCTTTTTTGCTCCTTTGAGCTTCCCAGATCCCAGCCGGATCTCCGTATTTCTCAATCGCTTTCACCATGAAACAGCATGTTTACTGTGACAGTGATTCACACTCATACTTCCTCTCCGCTAGTCCCTGGGAGCGAGTCTCAGGAGTTGAAGGAACCTTGGCAGGGGCCCTGAGCTTGGTGCTGTGGACCTCGCTTCGGGCAGGGATAGCTTCCTGGTAAAATGTTCTTACTTTTGTATAAAAATAATCCAGGATAATATGTTACTACTGAAAATAAAGCCTTCCCATGTATTTCACCCTGTTTTTTAAAAAATCTATCTATCTATCTATCTATTTATTTATTTATTTATTTGGTACAAGGTCTTGCTACACGGTGCAGACTCATAGTGATCCTCCTGTCTCAATTTCCACAGAGCTGGGATTACAGGTGTGCACCACCATGTCCGGTTTTGGCAACCATCTCAGCATGGGACGGCAGGGCATGCAGTCCTAGGGATCAAAGCCAGGTCTTTGAACTTGCCAGGCAGGCGCTCAGGCCACTGGGATGTCTCCCCAGCCCTGTTTCGTCCTATTGATGAAAGCTTTATGCAAAATATACTGGAAAAAAATATTATTGCACTTTAGCCTGTATTGTATATCCAGCCTGTATCATATCATATATCATATATCATACATATGAATATATGTGTATATATATATAAAATCTTCTTGCACATATGTTCTCTGCATGTCTGTCTCTCTCAGTCTCTGTCTGTCTGTCTGTCTGTCTGTCTGTCTGTCTGTCTGTCTCTCTCTCTCTCTCTCTCCTGTTTCTCTTAGAGGGGTGGAGGGAAGGAATGCATGTGGCTTGGCTCCAATGAGAAATTTGTTTTAGTTTAGTAAAGAAGTGAATCCCATTTCCATATTTATATAGAAGTGGTACACAAGACCAACATTTTGATAAATAATAACATTAATCATTGTGCCCAAACCCTTCCTTTTGTAGATCCAAATCGTGAATTTAGTTTTCTTATGGTTTATATGGATTATAGGGTTCCATACTCCTTTAAAATTTTTGGAATAGTAAAATATTTATTAATTTAATTTTGTATACCATTAGTGCTCGATGAGTTAAAGAAGTGGAATTATACCTTGGACCAGTCTCCTCAATACTTCTGATAAAATGTCTAGATTTTATATTCTATAATTATTTTGCATATTATAATGACAAAGCGTTTTGGTTGATGCATACTGCTAAGTCCCAAGGCATTAACATGGTGTACAGTGGATAGATTTTCAGAGTGGTGCTTTGGCCTGGGAGAGATTTTAATATAATTGTCAAGAAAATATTTTCTAAAAATTAAATATAATTTTCTCTAATTATGACAAATGAATAGCATGTATCTAAGCACAAGGGAATGTATTCCATGAAAGAAATTTTAGCATCATAATGAGTCACAAAGGCCATTTAAGTGATATCTGTGTTCCTAAAATATATTTTCACCTTGTACACACCCTTTTGTTGACGTTATGCTTACGGTTATACCACACATAGATTGAAGGGAGTGACAGGACTGACAACAGTGCCTGTTCACACATGTATTACTCTTGCTTGATAATTACCTCTGAATGCAGATTCACATTCCACAGAGTACAACCACCCTTATACATTCCATTTTGAATCACAAAGACACTAACATTATAGAGCTATTGTGGACTAGGTGCAGGTTTTACTGGCATCTTATGCTGTATTGGGCTTGTGTTGACTCTTAGATGTTTTTCGACACTGTTACATGTCATCATTATTCTGCTTAGAATTATTTCAGTGATGGAAAAGGAAAAATTTGTCATGTTTTCTGTCATCAAGCACTCTCATACCAACATTACCTTAGAGACACAAACAAAACAAAAGCTGTCCATATTCAGCCTGCTGGAAAATCACATAATTAACTTTTCTACTGTCTTACAAAGGTAATTGCTATTTTAATAAAAGATGCACAAAGCTTAAGTATATACTCAATGCCCAAAGTTAGTGACTGTTAGTAACTCTATGACCTTAGAATCCATAAAAATACTTTTATTTTTGTGCCTGATGTTCAAATCCCATACATTTTTTTTCTTTTTTTTTAGGGAAGGGTGTACAGGGTGTTCAGAGTCTCACTACTAGATCAGACTTGTAGTAATCCGCCTTTTTATAGCCTCCCAAGAGGTAGGATTACAGGCAAATGCCACCACGCCCAGTCTCAATTGCTGTTGCAGCATACCCCGGGGGTGGGGCTGGCACAGCAGGCCCTGGAACCAAACCCCTGGCCCTGGTGCCTGCTTGCAGGCACTTTAATCCACTGAGCTATTTGGCTAGCCCTCAATTTTTTCTTTAAAAATGTGTTAGGGGCCAGTGAGATAGCTTGGAAGACTAAGCACCTGCTTAGGCAAGCACAGGGACCAGGTTTCAATCCCCAGGACCACATTCCAGACCAGCTCCACTCCTGGGTGTGCTAACCAGTCATAGAAATGGGTCCTGGTGGGGCACTCCTGCTATCCCAGCCCTGGGGAGGCTGAGACAGGGAGATCACTATGAGTGTGAGCTACATAGCGAGACTAGGCACCAAATGCATGAAATAAATAAATAAAATTGTTTAAAAATGGTATTTTAAAAAATATGTTGATATTATTTGGAACATTACAAGCAGTTTTCTGAAATATGTGTTGAATAGGAATAATGAACCAGTAAGACCTAATCAAGCTTTCAATAAGCAAGTTCTTTTAATGAGTTAGCACTGGAAGAAAAACAATTGCAAAACACAGGATCACAATGGACAGGAAATGGTGTTACTAGTCAGTGGTATGGTCTTCAAATTTTTTTTTTTATGAAAATAAGAAAATGATAAGGCTTACAATTTATAAATCATGTCCTGGTTGAACAAAATAGCATCCAGAAAAGCCCTCCCATTCTAATTTGACAATATCCAATTTGATGTAATAGAGGTAGTACACGGAGTATGTGACGCTTAATTAGTATTTTAGTTTCCTATGTGAAATATTATTCTTCTTACTGAATCATTGCTAAGAATACGTCGCATTAGAGACATGTGCTTATGCCCTCCTAGACTGTAATTTACATTTTTAATATTTGTAATTTGCGGTGAGCACTATCATTACCTTTTATTTGGGGTGGTAGACTAAATCAGTACTCTTAAAATTTTAAGAAAAAAATCCATATTTTGTAATGTCTTCCTAGAGTATATTATACCGCAATGTATTTTACTATCTGCCAAAACTGCTCTTTTTTTACAGGAGAAGATAAATTGTTCCTTATCTCGGAGCAGAGCCTTTTTGCCATAGCCAGTGGGATTCAATACCACAGATTCTTTTTACAATCTTGGTTTAGAAAATTAAAGAAAGTGAAGTAGCACTGTGCAATCCGTTCATGGCTAATACATCTTGTCATGCATGACTGAGGACAAGTGCCCTCCAGATTAAATTCTGCTGCTCTGCACCTTGCATTTTCATAAAATATAGTCCTTACATAGCTCCATGAATATCCCGAGCATGTGGTTTAATTTAAACTAACATGCTTGAGTCACCCATTTAAATAAAATGTTTGTAATGTTCCAGAACTCTTTTATAAATGTACCTTCTTAAAATAAAACAAGCAAAGACTATAATTTTAAGTGACAGAAAATGATATCTAGGCTCAGGGATAAGTACAGAGCTCTTCTGGGGGGATTTCCTGAGTTACCTTGGAACTAGATACAGGTTTCTGCATGTTAATTCGTGACAGAGGAGAAAGGCTCTGCCAGGTCACCAGCTGGAGCGAGAAGTCACTAAGTGCAGCACCACCCCACTGGGCTTCTCCTCGCCCCCCTCACGTAAGAGGTGACGTGAAAGGTCTTGGCAGAGTCACCGTCCTGCTGACGGCTGTTTGGAATGTGCGCTGTCCCATTTGAGTCACAGTCCTAAGGTAGCCTTTGAAACGTGCCTTGAAAACAAATCTTCATAAAATAATAATGTGTGAGTTTCAGTGCAATCAGGAGTAAAAGGGATTTTAGCTGGGGTCAGCAACCTTGTCAGCAGGTATTTTAGGGTGTGCATATCTGCTTTCTGAGTTTCTCTTACTACAGCAAGCATGCTATGTATTTAAGAAAGCATGTCATATTCTTATATAATTAATAAAACAAATCAGTGGGGGAGAAGCACCTGATGTTAAAAGTTTCAGGGGTGTGTGTGTGTGTGTGTGTGTGTGTTTTCTCTATATAAATCTATCACTTGATTCTCACAATGATAAATTGATTTTTAAAGAAATATTCATGGGAATTTGGGCTATGTAAAAATAATGGAAGGTTCAAATTGAACCTAAAAAGGGCTGGCCAGATAGCTCAGTAGGTTAAAGCACCTGCTTAGGCAGATGCAGGGACTGGGATTTGGTTGCTGGCATGCCATGCTGGTCCCGCCCCCAGGGCACTCTGAGCCAGCGACTGAGACTGGGTTTGGGGGCATGTGCCTGTAATCCCAGCGCTTGGGAGGCTGAAAACAGGAGGATCACTACAAGTCTGAGTCTGGATGTATGAAAAATATTTTATACTTTTATAAAATATAAAAAATCGAACCTAAAAGTTAAGCAGAAAAACATGAATGCTGTGTGTACAATATCCTACACATCAGTTGGAAGGGTAGTGTGACCCTAAAATTATTAGAAAAACAATAGTAGAATATCATGTACGTGGGATCCTATATGTGTGGGGGATTGTAGTCAATCACAGAACATGCTCTGCAGGTACAAGAGTTTCTCAGATATCTGGGTCATCATGTAGCCTTTACTATTACTAATCCTTTTCCTAATATAATAAAAAGTTATAAAATTGAGTCACTTTGATATTCATTCAGTGTATCAAAGACTATAACAATGACTGAATACATTAATAAATGAATCCATTGAACACAAATAGCAAACACAGAAGAATTTAATGTTGAACTTCTTTAATAATTATAGTTTAAATGATGTTATATACAAATATTTTAAATTGATTGTTTATCAACTTCAGAAGTCGTTAAGTAGCTCTGTTTCCTAATGGGAGCAGTGGGTAATTTAAAGGAGCAGGTTAGTGACTGCAGCTTTTCCCATGGTGTATAATTATTAGTTATTCTGGTACATTAGCAAATGTATACTTTTTGCCTCTAAAAAAGTTAAACCAAAACGTTAATTTTATAGACATAGCAATTTGATTGATGTGTTATATTAGTATAATAGAAAATAAAATTAAGTTGGAATGAATGTCAGGAACATGATTTCTTTATTGGTTAGAAATAAAAATGTGAATTAACTATCCATTGTGGTTTAGCAGTACTATTTTTCTATTAAAATCACACAATTAAATATTCATTTTTCATTAGAAGTCACTTTTCTACGTAAGGTGCTCAGTTTTAGGGAACTCTGTGAATTGCTAACAGATACTTTTCTTGTGTTCAGAATTTATCAAGTCATTTCAGATAAATTATTTATAGTTTCTCAAATATGTGTAAAACTATTGTCTTAAATATTTTCTCAAGAAAGTGAGCACACGCACACACACACACACACACACACACACACACACACCTGTATACAACTGAGCAAGAGAAGGATCCAATTAACTGTTCTAAGAAAACGTTTATATGTGATATTTAGTGGAATTGCAACATTGATCCATATATATTCTGGCTCTACTTCTCATCTAGTTATTTTTTTAAGATAGCTGCGTCTGATCTATGGAATTCCACATTCTAATTCATGTCGAAGCTATCCTGACTAATATATTAATAATTGTCCTTAACAGATAAAATATTTTATCGTGTTTTATAAGTTGAGATTTACTAAGGCAATGGCATCTTAATGTTGTTAATTAAATAATAAATGATAAGTAGGGAAGAGAAGAGTAAAAAGAGAAAAGGAATGGAAGGCTATGCATTATGCAAATACAATCTTTAGGTCCGGTAGACTTGCACTTCAATCTTCTCTGCACATCTCCAAATTTATTTAAGCTTCAGCAAATGATTTGAAGAACAATTTGCTTTTACAAATGATGAAAAGGAGCTTTCTATGCACCTGTATTATTATCTGTTTTGTAGAACAAAATGCATGGAACACAGAAATATTCAAGCAATCTAAACTCTCCCTTATTGCATAGAAGGAATCCATAGTTTCCCTAGTTAGTCTTTGATCTTAAATTGTTAGTAGTGCTAAGGTCCTCTTAGGCCCTCTAATGTGCTGGGCACTGTGGTGATGGAGGTGAATAAAATACACCCAACTGTGTCAGAGTTCATGGTCAAGAAAGAAGATACAAGGTACAATGAGAGAAGCACAAGACAATGCTATCTTGGGACCACAGTATGGTGGTACCCACACCAACATGGGAAGCTAAGACTTCTTTAGAAATCATCTTTCTCTGAAGTTGACTAGTCATGAATTTAATGTGAGTCAATGTGAATAAGCAAGCAAGAAAGAATCTTAAATTCCCAGCTCCTGAGTTGTGATAAAAGAAGAATTGCTACATGTGTGGCATTTTAGAGAAAATGTTACAAGGATATATAGGAGTTGAACAACACCTTTATACATTTAAAGAGAAAGCACAATACTAGATTTTTATAGTACAATTAAAGAGGACAGTTAACCAATTAAATAGATTGTTTTCATTTACTGGATACATAAGATTGTGGATATTAAGTGGGCTACTGGAAAACTTTTAAAACTTTTGTTTGTTAATTAAATAATAAATGATAAGTAGGGAAGAGAAGAATAAAAAGAGAAAAGGAATGAAAGACCATACAGGGCTGGGGACATGGCTCAGTGGAATAAGCGCTTCCCTGGCAAGTGCAGGGGCCTGAGTTCAATCCATGGTTCCGCAAAAAAAAAAAAAAAAAGAAAGGCCATACATTATGCAAATACAATTTTTAGGTCAGGTGGACTTGCACTTCAATCTTCGCTGCACATCTCCAAATTTATTTAAGCTTCAGCAAACGATTTGAAGAAACATTTCCTTTTACAAATGATGTAAGAGGAGCAAATATGTTGCTTTTATAAATTTATTCATTTATTTATTTGGTACAGGGTCTCACTGTTTGGCTGTGACTCATAATGATCCTCCTGTCTCAGCCTCCCCAGTTCTGGGATTACAGGTGTGTACCACCATGCTTGATCTTGGTGGCCAGCTCAGAGTCCAGGCCAGCTTAGACCACTGAGCTATCGCCCCAGCCCCATGTCACCTTTATAAAATGTATGTTCATTTTAGATTAGATGAAAATAATCAGTGCATAATGAATAGATATTTATGGGTATAAAAATAAGTATTGAAGAAAATCTACAATTTCCCCATAAGGTCATCACTGTACCTATTGCTTGAATATGATTCAGTTCTCGTCCAATTTGGTTTATGATCAGAATTCTGGGAAGAACTGAATTTATAAATGAGGTACTAATATGAACTCTTCCTTGATTTTCATTGTTCTACAGAGATGTTTGAAAAACATTTATCCTAATTGTTCAAATAAGATTACAGTAATTATTAAATTCTTATTAGAGATGGGATTGCTCCTAAATCAAAATTTCAGGCACTTTTTTGTAAGTGCAAATTCCATATCACTGTGAAGAAGAAAGTTGATAGCTCAGATTGATATGCCAAACAACAGTTGCTACTGCAGGATCTTCCATATTATGCGCAATAGTAAACAATTTACGAACAATTCCAAAAATCAGTAATAATAATTGTAAAGGACTTTTCTGTTCCTTAGTTTTTTTGTTTGCTTTGACACTGAGTTTCACTATGTATTCTAGGTTGGACTTAGACTCACTTTGTATCCCAGGCTGACCTCAATCTCATAACAGTCTTCCTACCTCAGCCTCCTGAGTACTGGGATTATAGGGCACAACTGGGGGGGCTGCTTCTTAAGTAGAAAACTATTAATATCATGTCAGGTTTTCAACAGAAATCAATTCTTTTTATTATAAATAAAAACATAAAGACGGGGCCGGAGAAATAGCTCAGTAGAATAAGCGCTTGCCTGGCAAGTGCAAGGGCCTGAGTTC
>NDGM011026001.1:0-17573 GCA_002564305.1 Octomys mimax
ATATATATATATATATATATATATATATATATAATGTGAAAGCCCAAGACTCAGTGTCCAGTATTGCAGAATTGCAGAAAGAAAAAGAAAGAGTGCTGGCCAGATAGCTCTGTGGATTAAAGCGCCGGCTCAGGCAGATGCAAGGACCTGGGTGTGATCCCCAGCATGTACTGCCAGCCCCACCCCGGGGGGGGGGCCTGAGACAGTGACTGAGACTGGTGTGGTGCTGTGAGCCTGTAATCCCAGCACTTGGGAGGCTGACAACAGGAGGATCACTATGAGTCCAATCTGTGTAGTGAGACCCTGTAGACTCTATTAAATACAAAAAGAAAAAAAAATTAAAAAAGAAAGGAGGGGAGGGAGGGGAGGGGTAGGGAGGGAAGGAATAAAGAATGATTGGAAGAGAGAAAATGAAAGAGGGAGAAGAGAGAAAGAAAAGAAAAAAGAAGCAGGAAAGAAAAAGCAAGGAAGGGAAGGGGAGAGGAGGTAAGGAAAGGAACAATATTATATTGACAAGGATCATTTGACAGGTGAAGAAACTTCCCATGGGTGTAGAATAACTTGAGGGAAGAGATCAGGCACCTGGCTCAACTTAGAAAGTGGCACTTGGTCCATGAGCTACAAAATTAAGCTGAAGAAGATGGGACATTGGGTCTGGTTTCCCCACCAGTTGCATAGTGGATTTCCTGAGTCTGTGTTTCTGCGCTTTACTGCCATCTCTGGTGCTATGTTCTGAACACAAAAGGCCAACCACAGAGGAACTCTTGGCTCTGTTTTTCTGCCTCCTCCAAGAACATCCATCAGCCACAATTTCATGTTGAATGGGGCTGTGAGGAACTTCAAGGCCGAGATTATTACATCTTGTACATTACACTTCTGCCAGAGAGCTAAAAATACCCTCCTGGTGGTTGCTAAGTGCAGGTCTAATGGTTTTCCTTAGAGGAAAGAATGGAATTCTAGTTTCTATGAATCTGGAGGCCTTGTGTCCAGGGAAATGAGGACAAGAAATTATTGGAGCAGATTGGAGAGCATCCCTGGGGGAGAAGAAGCTGAGGGACAGCCCTAGAATTCACTTCTCCCTATGTTAGGGAAAATCCCCTGGGCTTGGTGTCCTCAGA
Source organism: Octomys mimax (assembly GCA_002564305.1). Taxonomy (NCBI): domain Eukaryota; kingdom Metazoa; phylum Chordata; class Mammalia; order Rodentia; family Octodontidae; genus Octomys; species Octomys mimax. The sequence continues at coordinate 1,119 of NDGM011026001.1, forward strand.
GCTTCTGGTTCCCCAGAGGGAATGCAGGAGGAGGAATGTTGCCTTCAGGAAGAATTCCTTCCCCCTGATCTTCAGTCCCCAGCCCTTGGGACCTACCCTTCTGAACTTCTGAACATTTTTAGAAGTTTCACTTTTTCACTTGCACATTTGTCCCCAAAGTAGCACCTACAACCTATATATTTTAAGAGAAGAAATTCCTTTGGCATTTTGGGGATAGTCCAAACTTTGGGTCTCTGCCTTCCAAGAGACCTGAAATGGATCTAGATCAAGTCTTCTCAATAAATTAAAAGCGCAAAATTACCAAGCATATAGCCACCCCAGGACCACTTCCTCTCACCTGACACATCCTTCCCTTGGCTAAAAATGAAGGCATTATGTTTATTATTTATCCAATACATCAGGACTCCTAAATCCAAGTAGAAGGCTTGCTGTGCCCTGAGAGGTCCTCTTGGGAATCCCCACATCCTGGTCATCACCATCTGCTGGAGCGGCTGCACCCCCTCTTCAGGAAAAGTCCAGCTCCAGGTCACTAAAGCCCACATTGCCCCTCTGGAACCAGAATGTTTCCTCAGGACATTTGATTCATTTACTGGAGGCTGTTGCCATGGTTTCGTCCTCCTGATTACCTTGGACATTGACATTCGTGTGAGTTCGCCTTGCCTGGCACCAGCTGATCAGTGGCCTTGGGAGGTGGGTGAGGGTTAGTGAGGTGGTGAATTGAAGCCAGCCTGGAGCGAGGCATTCGAAGCAGTGTTTCGGCATCTCTACAAAGGAGCGCTCCCAGGGGCTGGTCAGACAGTGTGGTGCGCAGTGGCTGTCAGTGGCTGCTGATCGCTGTGTACTATGAGGAGGAAGAGAACAAATACACGTCACCCGGCCGGGGGCGGGTGGGGGTGTTTCTGGCTCATGTTGTTCAGGGCAGTGTGGATGAGTTCACCCTTGCTCAGACTACTTTCTTAGAAAGGAATAATCAAACAAAGTAGGAAAACAAATTGTACGAGTAAAAACCAAAGCGTCACATTTGACTCACTACGCTTGGTTCACTTGGCTCCGAAATGCTTTCTGCTGTCAACGAAAGTCAGTTCCCTCCTCCTGAGGTGGAGCTCTGCCCCTTCCGCAGGCCACGGGCACTTCACAGAACGGACGCAAGGATGCAGAGGCAATTGCTAAACGGCAGAATGAACTTCCAGAAGAGTCTGAGGCAAGGCAGCGGCTCGGTCCCAAAGTGACTATTTTGGAAGAACAACACATTTGAATGTGCATGTTCTCAGATGTTCGTTAAAACAGCCTCCTGGGCTGTGGCTCCTTCTTATTGGCTCTTGCTAACAGGGGTGAGCGGTGGGGTGATTAATTCAAAACGGTGGATAATCAAAAAGCTCAGTGTTGTTTGACTTCAAATGTGCGGTAGGAAATATAGATATTGTACATGACTTACTGCGTGTTTGCCTGCTAATTATACTCTGCTTCAGCCAGCGTGGAAATGAGCTGCCCGTCTGTGAATGTGCACCAATTAATGGCTGGGTCAGGCTGCTTGGAAGCTTTTGGAGTACGTGGTGCAAGCAGGAAATCTCCCAGGATTTAACATTTTCTACAGACGTCGCACCAAGTGGGTAATTCACTTGGGCATAATCGAGGGTTGGCTATAATCAGATTCCTTAGCTGCCCGAGAATGAAGCTGCCCCCACCGCACCCCTGCCCAGGCACTCTCCATTCCCCCTGCCTGTGCCAGGTATTTCATGAGTCTTGAGAATCGGGGGCTGCCAAGCAGGCAGCTTTGCTTTGGTGGCAAGGGGGCTGGCTAATCTATATTCACATATTAGCCACACTTCCCAGTGAATTTCAATAACTTGGAAACGGACATTTAGCAGCTGGGAAAGAGGAGGCATGTTAAGTGGTCAGAACAAGTCTATAATAAGCATCTGCTCAAGAGAGACCCTCTCCAGCCAGATGCTGCGGGCTGGATCGGGGCCCTGGGCTAGGGCTGCAGCAGCACCTGTCTGCACGCGTGGCCATCCTCCCAGGTGGAGGGAGCAGTGCTGCTCTCCCCAGGGAACAGCTTGTGCAAAGAAACACTATCTTATTCATAAAGTAGCATTTCCAAGCCCGACTCCTTCTGCTCATAATTCCCTGACCCCGAGAAGAGCTACTGGCTTAAGACTCTCCCTAAGAAGTCTCCAGCCAGATCTGGAAGTGTCAGTGTGCACCTGGAATCCTAGCACTCTGAGCCACTGAGGCAGGAGAATCACAGATTCAAGCCCAGCCTAGGCAGTGGAGCAACTCGACAAGACCCTGTCTTAAAAACTGAAAAGGAAAGAACAGGAGATGCATGTCAGTGCAGAGATTCTGGGTTCAATTCCCGGTACCACACCAAAAATAAAAGAAACTCTGTAGCCAGGAATTCCTACCATCTGTCCTGCTGCACATGTGTCCTGTCACCAGCCACACTACTGTGTGTCTTATTTGTATGCAGTGAGGAAGACCATGGGAGCACGGGCCAACCCTGGCCTGGCTAGACCCACAACTTCTGGGAGACTAGTCTCTGCTTGCCTGAGCATCCTCACCCTTTGTACACACATGCACACATGCACACACACATGCATGTACACACACACACACACACACACACAATGTGCACAACACCTCCTGGGAGAAGATGGAGACCAGATGGTTCCAACACTGAGCCCGGGCCACTGTAAGGTCCAACTGGGACTTATTGAGTGTATTAATGAGGAAGAGGATTCAAAATAACCAGGCTGCCCCCTAAAACACAGGAGCATCTGCATGTATAAACCCCACTGGATACATGGTAGTGGGCAGGCCAATGTAAAAAGCCTGAAGTTGAGTTGGTAATACTTTTTTCTCTTGCCGTATTTAGTATTTAGAATTCACCTAGCACTGCACAAGCATTACCTACAAGCTCTGGCCTTCTCCATGGTACTTCTCCTTTGTAAGAATCCCAGCGCAAAGATTTCTCAAGGTATTGTTGATCTATTATCTGGCAACAACATCCCTTGTTTCCCATTATCTCTGTAGCTTTCATGAGCTCGCCATAAAATTTTGCTCAATTTTGTTCTCTTGCCATAAAAACTCTCCCCTACATTAATTAATTGATTAATATTTTAAAAGCAACAGTAAATACCCTGGTGTCCCTGACCATGACTTGGTGAAAGCCTTCTGCACCCAGCATTTCACAAGGTCTGCCTCGTAGACAGTTGCTCCACGCCATGTGAACGATATGAGGGTTCACAAGTCAAATAAATTTGGCAAACATTGGATCCAACAAAACTAAACAAGTTTCTTTAGCATAAGCCTTCACAGCCTTTAACGTGCTAATCTGCACTCTTAGAAGTGGAGATGTCAGGTTTACCTAAGCCCAGTTGGTAGCACTCTTGTCTCGTGCTGGGAAGGGGTTCTGTCGAGCACACTTTGGGGATCTACAGTCTGCTTCCTTCTTGCTTTTTCTAGCACCCTAGTTCCCTTCTCGGTAAAGTGGGGATGATATCAGTACCTACCACAAAGGGTCCTTGTGAAGGTCCAGTGGAGTATTTAGAATTCACCTAGCCTGGCGCAAGCATTACCTACAAGGTTTTATTATCTGTGTCATTATTATTGTTTCTGGCTCTTTTTAAATAGCTCTGGCCTCCTCCACTGTACTGAATTTACTCTCCTTGATGGTGTTGCTCACTCACTTCTCAGGCTCCAAACCCAGTAGCCTTACCTTGTCCCACTTCACATTGGCCCCCAGCAATGTTTGGGGTCCAGTTCTCCCCACTCCCCAACACTTGACCCTTCTCTTCTTGGGCTTCTCTCCAAATGAACTGCTCTCTCCCACTGTCTTCCTGCCCTTCTGTTTTTTTCTTGTGCACTTTATGCATTTCTTTCTCCCCACTTTATGCATTTAGGTTTTCTTCCAGAATCATTGCTGAGCTCTTTTTGCTGTCCTGATGCTCTTCCCTTTGGGAAATCACTTCCAGTTTCAGAGTGTCTTGTGCCAACATTGGCAAAGGCAGGCCATACCCAAATCAACTTGCCATCCCTAACTTCTCTCCTTACCTCCATGCTGTCCTTTTTAACTATGTGCCGGACATCTCCTGCCCAGATTCCTCACAGCCCTCAAACTCAGTGTGGCCAGAGCTGAGTTCTCAGTTTTCCCCCTTTAGCCGTGTCCTTTCCATTATCCTTCCTATTTTCCTTAGTGACGTTGTTGTTGTTCCATTACCCAAGCCTGCTTCCTCCCTGCCCCCTTTTCAGGTCCTACCCAAACGTCTCCACCTGGCTCTGAACTCCATGTCATGGTCCTTCCTTGCCTCTTCCACCATTCTCCCCTTCCTTACTCCTTCATTACCTTGATCTCATAGCAACTTCTTCATAGATGTCCCTGTCACATTCTGTCTTCCACTGTGCTTCTAGTATAGGCTTCAAAAGATAATTCTTAACATTTTCTATCCTGCGTGAAAACAGTCAGTTACAACCTCCAGAAGGAAGTTGCAACTCAAGGGTCTTCTTGGTATTGCCTCAGGTGTCTCTCCCATCTTCTCTCCTGCTACCTCTCCTCTAACCCTCCATGACAACCCACCTGATTTCTCAGTGTGCCCCACACGTGGCCTCCATCCCCTTGCATGTCAGCTGCTGCGTTCTTCATGAAGTCACAAAGTTCCTCCCGCGAGAAGTTGCCTTTGCCTCTCCCTTTTTGTGCTGCACACACAGATGAGCATGTCTCTTTGTGACCTCCCCCTGCTAGAGGTTAGACCCCTTCAGGGCCAGATGCGTGTCTGCCTAATCTCTGTCCATATACATTTTTCACAGGAGAGCTGTTTAATGGATATTTGCTAAATGAATGAGTATATGTGTCAGTTAATGATTGAATATAAGAAGAGGTGGCTGGATGGCCATTTTTTTTCTTTTGTAGTGTTTCTGTTTTACCCATTAAGTGCAACTCCATGTGTCAACATAGACAAGGAACGTGTATCATAATAGTCATGGCATATGCACCTGCCTCTCCAAATGCTGCACTTGGTGTTCCATGTGTCAGATCAAAGACCTTGAGCAAAAAAGTACCATACCTGATAGTCCCCCATGCAGTGTCTCCCTTGGAATTCCGATGGTCACGTTTTCAAAATAATATCATGCTAGCTGAACCACAGTTGCGGCCATCAGCCTGTGTTATCCCCAGTAATTTGCTTCAGTATCAAAGAGATTGTCTGACCTTTTAACTAGGGCTTAATTTGTCTCTGTGGCAGAGTGACATTGGTGCCCAGCAACAGAGTGAGAGAACTGGCCGCCCAGGACCCTTATATCAGGAATCCCACAGGTGACAGAAGATTCATGCTCTGATGGAAAATTGCAAATGCTTATTTGTGAGACTTTCATTTAGTGGAGGATGAGATAATAAGTGACTTCTGTAATCTTGGCTGCTGGGGTTTGAGTTTCCTGTAGCCACTGGTGACACTAGTGATTGCGGAAACATTCTCTGGACACAAGCTACCTGACCAAGTACCACAGTGGTCAGGGCTGGACAGGAAAAAAGCCACCTGAGGTATTTCAAGTAGAGGACACTTAACACAGGGAGTTGGTTAAGTTGGAAGATGAGGATAGCAAAAGAGCTATCCAGGGATAATACATGCAGGAGGCGGCCACCATCATTACAGCTGAGAGGATGGAAGAGAAGAGTTAGAGCCCTATCTTCAGGGCTTGGAAGAGTAGGTGACACCTGGATGCTGTGAGGCCTCAAGGGAGCACAGAGGAGAGTGCTAGAATGTCCACAGAGTCAGTGGTCCCTGTGAGAGCTACACTGGCAGAACAGGAGACAATGGCACAGATGTCCCCTTCCTCCCTCCTCCTGAAGTGTGATCCTCTGCGAATGCCTGCCATGGCCTGCTAGGAAGTCCACTCAGCAAGGGAATCCAGAAGTCTGGCCCAGAAGAAAGACTAGAAGTGACTGGATCTGTAGGGGTAGTAAATAACTGTGCAACTGTTGGCTGGGTCTGTAACTGGGTAAAGTTGCTTACCTTCTTGGTGTGTCCATTCCCTTGTCTTTAAAATGGGAGAAACATTCATAATAGCTTCATAGATTTTAATGAGCTAATGCATGGAAGACACTAAGAAGAAGCCTTGCTAGAGGATGTAGCTCAGTTAACATGTGTGAACCCCTGGCTTCAATCTCAGCACTGAAAAAAGAAAAAGGATGTTTGGCACACAGCAAGAACTCAATACGTTTTACCTATTCACTTTCTGCTAGCATCTCTCCTGAATAGTCTTTTGGCTTTTTCTTCTCAAAATACACATGATACAGTTGTCCTTGATATTTATTTGATATGCTTTATTTCAGTGCTTCTCTTTGTATGCTTGTGTACGTGTGTGTATGCATCTATTCTGTTGGAAGGCAGGACAGTCACACACACACACACACACACACACACACACACAGACTTTGTGAGATATGAATCTCAAAAATCTGGACCCATCATTTGCTGGCTGCATGTGCAGCTTCGCAGGTTCTAGTGTTCTCGTGTGTAAAAGCAGGCCAGAGCACCCGTGTAGTGTTTGTGTGTGAGACAGTGTGTGCAAACCTGCCTGGCACACATCTGGGGAATGCTGGATGTGCTCTGTGTCGGCTGCATGCCTTTCTGCTCTTCTAAGCATTTCCAGCAAGGGGCTGCTTAGAGCTTGGAGCTCTGAGCACGCCCCCCGTGTCCCCGTTCATTGGCCAGATGTGCCCCTCCCGTGTGCAGGTGGTCCCTCACAGGGCCTTTGTGTGTGCTATGGACAGGGACTAGAGAGGGAGGAGAGTAGTTCAGGATTTGCCTTCACGAAATGTGAGCTCTAATCCCAGCTGTTTGACAATCCCTTGCTCATCTTTGTTCATTTTTGGTACTAGCTCCTATTTCTCCATTTCTAGACTATTAACAGGACTACAAAACCTGGAAGGATATGTAGGCTACAACATGAAGGTAGCTGTGGACCCAACCCATTTGTGATCCTGTTAGGGCTCTTGGGGTGCAAGAGGGTGAGGTGACACTATGACAGGAGAAGGGTCAGGCTGATGTACACACACGGAGTGTAGTCAAGGAGTAAGGTCCTGGTGAGGATTCCTGGAGAGCCTAGTGGCTCGAAGAGGGAGCCCAGGAACTCTGGTTTGTCCCATAAAAATTCTAACAGCTTATCTAGTTCTGTCTCATGAGCTCAATGTTAAGGGGCCTGAGGTCTAAAAAGTAGACTTTGGAGAAGCAACAGATTAGTAAGGAAGAAGAAGGCAGAAAGGGAGTTCTGGCTTTGGTCCCCCCTCTGGTGTCCCTGCAGTGGGCAGGCTGTGGTATTGTGGGGGCGTGCAAGGAGGTACAGCGGGTTGCCTAGGAGCACAACCTCCATGGTGGAGGCATCCTGCATTCAAATCCCAGCTCACCATTGTCTATTTGTACAACTCTGGGACACGAACATTTCAATTTCCTGGCCTCGGTCTCTTCCACTATAAAGTGGGGATACTTCAGAGGGCTATTGTTGAATTTAAATAAAATAGAAATACACAGCACTTTAGCCATGTTTGGAAAATAGTAAGTGCTTAATAAATGATAGCTATTATCATCACCTGCTTAACATAATAATAGCAACCGCTTACAGAGTGCTTAATGTGCCGGGTACTCTGCTAAGTGCTTCAAGGGCTTTATTTCATTGAAATCTTAGACCAACTCAATGAGGTGGATGCTGGGTTTATACCTGTCTGATAGATGAGGCACTGAGGTTTACAGCAGCTTCCTCGAGGTCATCCAGTTTGTCTGTGGTGGAGCCAGAACCGAGCTGAGGTCTGTCTGCTGTTGGGGTTGTGCTCTTGGGCCTTCCCTGCGTAGAGTTCACCCAGGCAGCCCCAAATTCTCCCAATCACCTCTGTCAAGAAACCTGCCCTGCCTTCTCTGGCATATCTGTTCCTTGTTGGTTGAAATCTTTTCCTTCTTAGAAGTACAGAGGAAGAATAATCCTCCTAAGTAATCCCTCTCGTGAGCCCCGCTTCCCATTAGGACCAAAAGAGATCCCGTGGAGAGCACAGGCCCCCATCCTCTCCCACCACCACTGCATGGGAAATGAGGTAAGAGGTGTTCCCGCAGGGGAAAAGGGGCCTCAGAAGGGATCCCAAGGCTGGCTTCCCCTCCAGGTGCACAGTCTCACCCCAGTTAAGATCCGGGATTGATTGTGGTACTCAGCAGAACCAGAAAATCTCCAAAACACATTGATCTTAGAAATGTATCCAAGCTGTTTTCAGTAAGTCCTAATGCAAGGCCTTCAGCTCCTAGTGGGCTATATTCAGTTCTGTTCTGATTAACAGATGCATGTTGAGTCCTGCCTGATGCCAGTGTCTGGATCCGTCTGTGACCATGCCTTAACTCACAGCCTTTTCTACCTAAAGGCCCTCAGTCGCAGACACTTTGAAAACTACCATCAACTGAGGGCCTCCCGTGGACCAGGCGTTGTTCTAAGCACACTTCATTTGTAGGCACTCATTATCAACGTTTCTCATCTACTTTCCACAGACAAAAGAGACACAGAGAAATGAGATGACTTGGGGTCACACAGGTGATTAAGTGGCAGTGTCAGGACTTAAAAATCAGCCATTCTGAAGTTAGCATACATAGGGTTCTTTCCATCATGTGCATTTAGGAAATTGCAGTGCCATGCAGAGGGCTTCATCCCAAGAAAGCCAGCCTTTCTCTGTGGGCACAGTGATGCACACAGGCATGCTGATGGGTTGCGGAATGCTTCCTTTCTCTGGAAGTGGCCATTAGACCTTACTGAGGAATCAAATAGGAAAGTCATCCTTAATACATTAGAATCACATCTTATTTTTGACTCCAGTTAGAACTGCCCAGCTTCGCAGCTATACTGTTATGTATGTGTGTGTTTAAACAGCCAAAATGGGACAGAGAAACACACAGAAAATGATATCTGTTCAATTTTACTATGAACTTAAAACTACCCTAAAAAGTAAAGCCCATTAAACAATTTAAAGCTAAAAACAAAAATGGTCAGGAAGGCTGTATTTTAAAAACTGCACCCACAAAATAAAAAGCATCGGATTGAATACATGTAAATAGTGGTATTTAAGGAAATAAGAAAAGGAGTCTAAAACTGTTTTAACAATAGCAACATAATTGGGATGGATTAGAGTTGCTGAAATCTCTACTGTGAAGCATTCTCTTTTGTATACATTATGTTCTTTTATTAAGAATACTAAGTTATAATTACACCTAAAATTCCTCAGGACTTTTCCTTCCTGTTAGCACAGACCTACAATATTCTGATGGGACAGATCCGTGCTTCATCGCTCTCTGTATAGCCCTGATCCCTTTGGCCTTCATTTAAATATAACCAGAGACAAACTCTCTCTCCTCTTTCCTATTTTCAGGTTCTTATAAGGCCAGTCCTCTTCAGTCAGTACCTGGCCTCTACTATAGTTTGGTGTGAATAACTGAAGGCAAGACCTGTAGCAGTTCTTTGAATCATTGTATTAAGAACTTAGGTGATTAAATGAGATGTGTTAAAAACAAGTATCAGAACATGTGGCATACAGTGGGCACTTGGTAACCTTAATAAGGAGCTTGGTGAATATAATCATTCCAGGTCATAGCACGGTTCTCTCACCTCTGCCAGTAGTCATTTCTCCGTTCAGCACCATGGCCAGGGACATGCTGTGCCCATGGAAAAGATTGGCTTGCTAGTCCTCTGTTCCTTATACCTGCCACCCCATCACCAACATCCCATTTCCTGCCTCTTGCTTGCACTTCCCTTGTCTGTGAACATTTCCTCCATTGCTTCCTACTGCATTTGCCCCCTTCTGTGCCTTCTTCTCCCTGGCCTTCCCCTCTGTTTCCCCTTCCCCTTCCCCTATTGTATACACACACACTCATACACACACACACACACACACAGACACACACACACAAATGTATACACCTTAGTACTGCTTGAAAAATCTTGGCCCCTTCCTTCTGGTGTACTCCTCTGTGCTGTCCAGGCTTGGGACTGCAGTGAGGCAATCTGAAGGGCATAGTTTTGGGAAACTGCTGGGCCATGTTGAGTTGGGGATTTCTCCTGAGCTGCCCTTTGCGGTCCCAGGAACTGTCCCAGTGGCAGCACAGATGCAGCAGCACCAAGGAAGACTCCAGGCCTGGGAGGATGGTGAGAGTCAGGAAGATACTTACAGGTTACATGGGAGGAAGGCTGGGCGTTGGCCCATCCTTGCTTAGGGCGCTTCCTTTGGCCCTCAGAAAGCCAGACAACTGGATCACAGGCTGATTAGCAGAAGTAACATTGTACTGGAAAGGAAGGAATGTGAAAGCTGTTCAAAGTTAGCTGGTCCTTAAAGAAGGGGAATTCTCCCCTATGGGGTCCCCACCTTGGGACTGTCCCCGAGAACAAATGCAGAGACTACTCCACAGACAGCAGCCTCGGGAGTACTCTCCACCATCCCTTCCCAGTTGGTTCTCCATGCTGGACAATGATGCTGTTTCCAGCTCTTTCCGGTGGGTACCAGATGTGGCTGGTGTAAAAGTGTATGTTACCGTCTTTTCCCCAACCCAGCACCCAGGCACATACCTCTTGTCACATCCACCCCAAACTAGCTGTCCTTAGCATGAACCAAGAGGAATTCACTCACATGGAGTGAAATCCTGCACCCCTCACATCAGCCAAAGGTGGGCTCTGAGTCCTCGCAGACCCCCAATTCCTCCTCCTCATCTCACCCCTGATCCCAGTCACTAAGTCCAGCCCACCCCTACCTCCTCCAGGGCCCTCCAGTTAGCCTCCCCAGTCCTATCCCCAGTGTCATCTTTTGGATAACCCTCTCATCCTCTTTTTCCTGAATATTTTGGTTGCCTATCAGATGGTCTCCATGTGTCCTAACTTGTTCCATTTTAACTTCTATTTTTCATGACTACAACAGTTTCGTTGTGTTACTACCATGCTTAAAACTCAGAATGTCTCCATACTGCATGCAGGATCCAGTTTAAATTCTCCACTGTGACCTCCCTACAGGCCGCCTGTCCAGCCCATTGCCCTGCACTTGTCCTTGTTGTGATCCTGCCAGAGCAAACGGACGACTCTTCCAAGGCACAGTGTTATTCAACGCCTCCATGTGCGTGCGTGTGACATTACTTCTCCTTGGAATATGCTCCCCCCAGTTCCCTCAGGAGACACACTGATCCTTTAGGGCTCAGGACAAACGTCACTTCTTGGGAGAAGCTCTCTACTCTCCCAAACTGCCCCTGTAACTCCACCTTGGTGATCGATTTCAGCTGTCCTCTGTCACCCAAGGAGGGTAGTCAGTATCTGGCCTATAATTGGTGAAAAATATTTGACCAAATAATGAACTTGTAATTAGGTAGTCTTGGTGACCTTGACCATCTCACAAATCCTTTCTGAGGTGTAATGGTTTCTTTTCTGTAAAACGAGGATAATAATGCCTACCTTATAGTGTGGTTTTGTGGATTTTGTGAAGGAAAATAAGTAAGCAACCTAGCCCTGCCCAGCCTGTTGTCACAACACAATAAATACATTTTCCTTGTCCTTTCTCTTCCATTTTTTTCTCCTTGCCATAATTAGTCCAGTTCTATTCTGATTTTAAAAGGGGGGAGAGGCAAAGGTAGAAAAGAAATCCCCAATGCCCTATGCCCAGGTGCCTAAGTGGGAACAGTCACCCGCTACCCTTTGGGTAGGAGCAAGTGTGCTGGCACCTCGCTCTCCTTCTCTCCGGGTCAGCAGCTCCAGGTGGGTGTGTAGTGAAGGTTAGCGAAGGTCTGGCACCAGGCAGGAGTGATGACTGGTGACATACCAGGCATTCTGCCTAAAGCTTTTCCTGTAATAGTTCATTCAGTTTCACAACAAACTCATAAGTTTAAAATATTTTTGTCCCCATTTTATGGAAGAGAAAACAGAGACAAGGGAAGTTAAGATCAGACAGTAAAGTAAGGACCGAACTCAAGAATTATGACTTTAAGGACTGGCCAGATAGCACAGTGGATTAAAGCACCTGCTTAGGCAGATACGGGGCGTGGGGTTCGATCCCTGGTATGCTGTGCCATCCCCACCCCTGGGCACATTGAGACAGTGACTGAGACTGGGCGTGGTGATGCATGCCTGTAATCCCAGCACTTGGGATGCTGAAAACAGGAGGATCACTCTAGGTCCAATCGGTATGATGAGACCTTGTATACCCTGTATTAAATACATAAAAAAAAGACTTATGACTTCAGAGCCTATGTTGAGCTTCTACACAGTCCTGCTGACACTAATTAAAGATACTGGAGTAACTTCACATCCATAAAGAGCCAATTCTAAGTTTCTGAGACTTGATAATGTACTTTATAGACTCACCATATTAGAATTTAGGGAAAATCCCAATGGACATACTCCCTTGTTTAGAATTTTTCATTGAAAAATGTGTCATTATGAATTGATAAATCTTGTTAAACAATTGGAAGTTCAGATTCCCAAGGGAGACCAGGGAGATAGCTCAGTGGAATACGTGCTTGCCTGATAAGTGCAAGATCCTGAGTTCCATCCCTGGTACCACCAAAAAAAAAAACCCTCCCAGGGGTTTCGAACATTAGCATTCAGCCACGAGCCATTCACCTTGTTTTTATAAGGTTTTATCAGAATGTAGCTGTACTCATTCATTTGCTTAGGTCTTCTGAATGGCATCTTTTACACTACAGTGACAGAGCTGGGTGGTTGTGGTCAAGGCCTTAGGGCCTATGAGCCTCAAATATTTACTGCCTGGGCCTTACAGAGAAAGTTCACCAGCTCTTCAGCTGTACTTTTGGCCAGCGCTCTGTTGTCCAAACAGGCCCCGAGGAGCCCTTTGATCTCAGCTCTCTGGGCAGAGCCACTGGCCCTTGCCAGGTGCTAAGCGCTGCTAAAGCCGGGCTTGCATAGCCGTGAGGAGATGCTTCGTGTCCTCTAAGAGTTTGTGTGTGCAGCCTGCAGGGGGTGGGGGCAGCTGCTGTCGTGAGGAACCAGCTCTGTGGATGATCTTTGGGTTGGGTTCTTGCTACTGGTGTGGGAGGTTTCCAGCAGGATTCTCACCACAGGGGCCCAAATGAGGAGGCAGAGCAGTGCAGTCGAGACAAATTTCCTGAGCCCCCGAAGGCTGCTGGAGTCAGCCCCTGATGGATGGCATGAGGAAGGATTTCTCAGTTGCCGTCTAATCTGTGCCTGAGAAATAAATTGCTCTTGTCATTGGTGTCTGCCGGGGCCCTGCAGGCCTCTCTTCCCTGCAGAGCCCTCCTGCACCCCTGTGCTGATGCCGCCAGCCTGGGGAAACTAGAAGAAGGAGAAGATGAAGTAACATCATCTGTTTGTTGCCAGCAGCCGCTCCTGCCCCCAGCCCCCTCCCTGAGCCCCAGAGCAGGATCCTACAGTGGCCCCAGGCAGCTCTTTGGACCCTGAGTCTCTAATTTGCAAAGAGAAGGGTTTAAAAGCAATCTCAGAAGCTGTGTTATTAAGTTTCCCAAGACAGGACTGAGTGAAGGAAAGGCAAAGAATTTGCAAGTCTAGAAGAATTCACCCTGATGTGCCCACATCTCTGACCTGGTGCTGCCCCACACTTCATAGACACCGTGCTGGGGATCCAGGTTCCTAGGGGTCACCTCCAGCATTGCCTAAGCACAGCCTCCTCTGAAAGGTATCTTTCCTCTTGCCAAAGGGCACCCTGTCCCGATACCTCTGCAATCTACTGTACCTCTCCTCCTCTGCCTTCCATTTCTGCCCCTGGACTTTTCAAGCAGAACCCTCAACTACCCACCATAAAGACCTGGGGGGCTTAGCCCATGACACCTCTTGGAAATGAGAAGTGGTGGGGTCCACTTCAGCAAATACCTCTCCTGCTGGAAGGACTGTCCTTTGGACCCGTGGAGGACTTCCTTCCTGGGAGCTAAACCCTCGCACAATGTCACATTCATAATCCAGTAATATAGACAAGGTGCTTGCTAAGGTCTGGGCTTGAAGCCTGTGGATGGAAGACCCACCTCAGCTGACCACCAGCTTCTGGTCAACCCAGGGAGGCTGACTGAAGGAGGGGTGTCTCCTAGCTGCCTGAATGAGAGAGGAAAACTCCCTTATCATGGGGCAAGGTCAGGATAGGGGTCGCCTCCCTGCTGAGCAGACACCTCCTGGTTACTGAACTGGATCTGTCATAACAATTTCACAGCTACAGCTCAAGGGGAGATGGGGCTGAGGAGGCAGCTTGGGAGCGTGGGCCAAGCATTAGCAGTGTGGAGAGGGCGAATCCCGCACTGAGGTGGGGTGGAGAAGGCTGAGGACCTACCTTCTCGCTCTAAATTGCTCTCCACCCCCAAAACCCCTCTTCCTGAATGGACTTTCATCACAGGGAGACCTATCAGCAGCCCAGTTTTTATTTGCCACCTAACAGGTATTAACCAAGTAGCCAGGCCATTAGAAGTAAGTTAAATAGGCCTGGGGACCGAGCCCAGTCTTTAATTGTTGGGTGGCATTGATTACATTCCGTTGTTGTATGGCCTTTGTGAAGGTACTACACTTATTCATTCTGAGCTTCTGTTCCCATCTCTGCTAACTAGAGTTAAAAATGGCTATTCCCTACAGTTATGTGTGGCTTACATGAAACAATATGTGGAAGTTATCTTTTAGAGCACTAGCACTAAGTAGATGTTCAATAAATACTTTTTTTCCTCTGGACGTCATACTGCATGCATGTAGTCTCAGCTCCTCAGAAGGATCTCAAGTTTAACTTAGTACAGCCCTGCTCCAAGATAAAAAATAAAAAGATCTAGCACAGTGGTTGAGTGCTTGCCTAGCATACTGCAACACCTTGGGTTCCACCCTCACTACTGCAATCAATCAGTCAATCAATCTTTTTTCATCAAATATTTTTTCAGTGCTCATCATTTTCCAGGCATTGTCCTGGTAACTACTACTGGTGGTGCCTAATGCCACAGGATTTATGACACCTTCGGCTGTATCAGAGCTGTGCCAGGCAGGTCATCCCCTTCGCCTGCCCCTGACTGTCCATAGGGTGCATTCCTGGAGAGTGTAGAGCCTGCTGCCCACAAAGCTTTTACACACTCTTGAAGTAGATGGGGCTCCAGGCTCTCCTCTCAGATGGTACCTGGCCCTGCCACTGTGTACGTGAGGAATACAGGACTCCATGACTATAGCTGGTACAGGCTTGGTAAATACCTGCTTGTATCATTTCAGTAGGGTTTAGCTTTTGTGGAAACACGGGGTGATGTGTGGAGGCCCCTGACTCTCCCTTTCCACCAAGCAGGGAAAAAGACATGCAGGATGTGCTGTCTGCCTGGGTCTTGGGTCTCCATCCTAGGGCTTCTGGAAGGCATTGCCGAGTGCCACACAGCGCCCAGAAGGTGCACACTGCCAAGTAAAGTTCTGCCTCCCCAGTGCACTAGGCCCAGCGGCCTCAGCACCTCTCCAGTGAGTTGAGCGGGGCTCAAGATGAGAACAAATCCCCCAAGCCTACAGGGATTAGTGGAGTCGCCCTTTCGGTCTCCTGCTCCTTGATGTCACTCCCAGTCCTTCCCAGCTTGCTGAGGCCTCTTCTTTTCTTAGATGGAGAAATGCTGAGTCCAGGGCAACATGGAGCATCTCACGAGGCTGCTGGTGCAGGGTGCGCACTTGAGGGGGCCTTAGGAAAAGAGGACCCCCACATGGGTCAGCGCCACAGGTCCTGCCCGGAGTGGCCACCCAGGAACAGCTTGCAGAGCAGCCCCAGCTGGTCAGGCCTGTGTAGGTCATGCTAGGGGGTTTTGATCTTCCAAAAGCAATGGAACCGAGAATCATTTGTAAGTAGGAGACAGACGTGATCAAATTTTCTGAAAGGTCACTGGCTACTTGTATTGAAAGGACCAGACATGAATAGGAGGGAGAGAGGGAAACGAGCAGAGAGATGGAGTTGCTCTGGTGCTGACAGAAGGCTGTGAGGCTGAGGGGACATCTGAGCAAGGATCGGAAGGAACTTAGGCAACAGAAGAGCGTGTGAAAATGACTGCAGTGGAATTAGCTACAGAGGGAAGAAACCAGTGAGGTCAGAGAGGCAAAGAGGAGCAAGACTGCAAGTGGCCTCGCAGCGGAGTGACCAGCCCCTCCGTGGCCAGGAACTGAAGGCTTCCTGGAGGCAGCCCTGTCAGCAGCTGCCACAGGGTCAGACCATGCACCCGGCACAGAAGCCAGTGTTCAGGGGCCAGAGTGCTTTCAGGATCCATGAAAAAGTTTTAGTCTCTTTAAATCAGAGGAAAAAAATGAATATAATAATGAGTGTATTACAGTAATGAATCCAGCCAGGATTCTTTAGACGGGTGTAATTGTAAAGTCTAATTTTTAAGAACTGTGTATGGAGGCTGGGGAGATGGCTCAGTAAAATAAGTGCTTGCCTGGCAAGTGTAAGGGCCTGAGTTCAATCCCCGGATCCATACCAAA
>NDGM011026043.1:0-10608 GCA_002564305.1 Octomys mimax
TCCTCATATTTGGGAAGTTTTCTGCTATTACTTCTGCCCACATTTTTTTAATGTCATTTGTATCGAGTCCTTCTTTCTCATTGATACCTATTAGTCTCACATTGTTCATCTTTGCATCATAATGTAAGTGATGAATTATTTTTTCCTGTATCTTTGTTGTTTTTAAGAGTTCTTTTCTTATCTTTTCACTTCTGCACCAGCATCTTCAAGATCTGAAACTCTTGTCTTCACTTTCACTCAAACGCAAGCTTGTGATTGCAGTTTTAAGTTCCTCTATATACCTTTGACTCTGCTTCATGCCATCTATTTTTTTTCCTGTATTGCTCATTCAAGGAATCTATCAGTTTTCTAATCTCCTCTATTTTTTTTAGTCAATGTCTTCTTTAGAAACAGTTATTAATTCTTTAGCTGCAGAAGTTTTTTTTTATATTGATTTTCCTCCCCATCTTTCTGTATTTGATTCTTTACTTCAGATGCTATGAGGTCAAAGAATTCCTTTTTCATTTCAGAAAATAATTCCACTATGCATTCTTCTATGACTTTCTGCTATTGCTTATTTGCTTTTGATGTTATTAATTCATACATTTGAGCTGACCTAGTGTCCTTGGCACTTGTTCTGGGTGGGAATTTGTTTTCCTCCATATATTTGTCCCTTTGATTCTTTACTGTAGATGCTATTAGTTCAGGGATTTCTTTTATCACTTCCAATGTGAGTTCCTCTATACCTTTCCGCAGCTGTTTCTTTATTTCAGAAGCCGTTGATTCATTGATTTCAGCTGTGTGATTTTCAATTTGTTCTGTGTTAGTGTCCTCTGCACTTGTTATGGATGGGCTTGGGGTCTAAGATTGCATTTTGCTCCTTCTTATCGTCATTTTGTATAGCACTGTCTTCTGACCTTTGATGTAGAGCTTTGGTGCAGTTATAACCATAGCATCTACTGAAATTCAGGTGCAGATCTACAAAGTTTAGGTTTATCTAGTTGCTACTGGCTTAGGTCTGGCTGCTGTGCTCAGTTCTTTCTTGCTGCTGCCCTTGGGAGTGAACCAGTTGTGTCCCTCTGGCAACATGTTCTGCTCCTGGACTAGCTGGGTGGTTCTGTCCCCTACTCTCTCCACAGGGACTGCACCTGCAGAGTTTTACCCCAGGTCTGTGTGCCAGGCCTGAGCTGAGTCTGAAGGTGAGAAGGTAGAGTAGTGGGGAGAGGAAGCTCTCCTACACACTCACCAGGTCTGGGCTAGGGCTGGAGCTGGGGGGTCCCGAAAACATGCAAGAAGTTATCACTGGGCAGGTGGCGGCAGGGGGGCTACAGAGTGGTGGTTGGGGGTTCCAAGGGGGTGGAAGTGGGTCTCACCCATGCTGCGCCTGGGCTTGGACTAGACAGGTCCCACCAGCGCAGGGTAGCTGGAATCACTCCCACACACTCCCAGCTAGTGACTTTTTTTAAAAAAATGTATTTAGTTGTTACAGGGTCTTGCTACACAGCTCAGCCTCATAGTGTTCCTCCTATTTTCAGCATCCTCAGCACTGGGATTACAGACATACACCACTATGCACGGACTCTGTGGCTGGCTCATTCTGCCCTGGGGGGTGGTGTTCGTGCAGCAAGTGGTGCAGGGAATTGAACCGCAGTCCCTGCACTTGCATAAGCTTTCCTAAGCACGTGCTTTAGTCCACTGAGCTATCTCACTGGCCCCCTATGGACTATATTGGTAAGTGAAATAAATCAGATCCAAATGTTCAAACATTGTCCTATCTCACTAGTGTAATAATCTGAAAGAGTAATTAAACTCTAAAAGGTACAACAGATAATGTGAAAGGGAAAGAAATTATTCAATGGGAAGGAAAAACTGGGATGAGGAAAAAGATGAAAGAAAGGGAAAAGATATATTTTGGCATATATGCAGAATAGTTTGGATAATTTTGCTTCCAATTTCTGCTGGTCTTTTGAAGGGAACAGTTAATCTTAATTTAATTTAATTTTTTTTTAACTATGATGTTTTTCCCCTCGTTTTAATTTCTTATAACTTCTTTGTTGTTTTGTTTTTCTTTAAATGAATTTTACATGTTTATATCTGATAATCTGAAAAACTAATTTGAGGATAGTATCATGTAATACATTAACCATTGTTGGATTTTTATTGCTTTCTTTAATGAACTCTTATGTTGTTTTTAATGCTCTTTTTTTTTTTTTGCGTGTGTCACTATTTTGTTTTCCTTACAAAAAAAGCAAACATCATTAGCTATTCAAGGAATGTAAATTAAAACAACCCTGAGATTCCATATCACCCCATGAAGAATGACTATTATCAAGAAATGCACCAATAACAAATGCTGGAGGGGCCATGGGGAGAACAGAACTCCTCTCCACTGTTGGTGGAAGTGCAGACTGGTACAACCACTGTGGGACTCAGTGTGTAGAATGCTCAAAAACTAGGATTAGAGGTCCCATTCAATCCCATTACTCCCCTTGTGGGTATTTTCCCAGAATAATTGAAAATATACCACAGTGACATATATGTACCCATGTTTATAGCAGTGTAATTCATCATAGTTAAATCTTGGAAACAACCCAAGTGCCCATCCACTGAGGAATAGACCAAAAAAGGTGTGGAATTCTTATACAATGGAGNATTACTCAGATATAAAGAAAACACAAGGCTTTTATAGGTAAATGGATACAACTAGAGACCATATTCATACATGAAATAAATCAGACCTGTATGTGTTAAAATCATATTGTCTCTCTACTATAAGAACCTAAAAGAACAAATAAAATCTGAAAGAGTAATTAAACTTTAAAAGGTATAGATTTTGTTAAAAGGAAAGAAACTACTCAAAAAGAAGAATACCTGGAATGAGGGAAAGGAGAAAAAGAAAGAAGGAAAGGAAAATTATATATTTATGTACATATACAGGCTAAGTTGATAATTGTATGGCTGATTTCCTGTGGTCTATTGAAAGGAATAGTAGATGCTTAAAATCTGAAAATCAAGGACAAAGACCTCAGGAGAAATTTAACTTACCTTCAGATTGATTTGGACATTAATTTTCACAGTTGTGAAAAAATAAATTTCTGTTGCTTAAATCACTTGATCTATTAGAGTTAGCAAATAATATATAACACAATAATTTGATGATAGGAAAAAATTGTATGAGCTTAACAATGGAATTTAATATAATCATAAAAATTAAGGATTTATATAATGCTTGTTGATATAGAATATGCTCCCAGTATATTTTGAGCTAGAAAAGTGTATAACAAGAAAACATACGGAAAAATCATATTTGTATAAAAATAAATTTGTGGGGCTGGCCAGATAGCTCAGCAAATTAAAATGCTTGCTTAGACAGACACAGGGACCAGGGTTCGATCCTGGCCTGCCAAGCCGGTCCCACCCCCGTGGCATGCTGAGATGGTGATTGAGAGTACGTATAGTGGTGTGTGCCTGTAATCCCAGCACTTGGGAGGCCAAAAACAGGAGG
Source organism: Octomys mimax (assembly GCA_002564305.1). Lineage (NCBI taxonomy): Eukaryota > Metazoa > Chordata > Mammalia > Rodentia > Octodontidae > Octomys > Octomys mimax. The sequence continues at coordinate 3,485 of NDGM011026043.1, forward strand.
ATCACTATAGACCCTGTATTAAATGCATTAGTTAATTGATTTGTGTTTGTATATGAACAATATCAAGAATTATATGCAGCAAACCCTCAAAACTTTTCTAGATCTACTTTTCTTCTACCTTCCTAGCCTCTATTTTTTTCCATCTTCATTTTTAATCCTGTCTGTAAAGCCAATTTCTTTTCCCAGTGAGCACTTACTATTTTTGGAAATGTCATAAGATATATGCATTTTATTCATGTTTTAAATGTAGATCTCAAGTGAAATAACACTTACCAAAATTAAAAAATTCTTTAGATAAGTGACAACCCATAACTTATAAATTAATGTCTATAATCTCATGAAATATTTAATTATCAAAACATTTACTTTTTGTCATATTTATTCATATTTATTTGACATGTCATATTACTTTTATGTAACAAAACATGTAACCTTTTATTATCTCAAAAAATTTATACTATTTTTACAATTTAGTCTACTTCATGATACTAAGAAATGAAAATTCACACTTGCAGAAAGATTCAGACTTAAATACTTTCCAAGCCACTGAAATAGTGTGACCTTGAGAAAAAGTTACCTAACTTTTTTTAATCACTTCTCTTAGCTGTTATATACAGAATAATTATGCTTATTATAAATTTGTTGGTAAGACAAGGTTAGCTACCTTTGAAGGGGTTATGAGCAATAATTTTGGCATCAGAAAGCCTGGCTTTCAATTTCAGTTTTCTAATTTTTTTAATTTTGTAGGAAGAGACAAGTTACTTAACAGTTAAGTATGGATGGGCCAAATAATAAGATCAACGACATTATTATAAATAAAGCCAACAAAATTTTCCACCAGGAAGAACTAGTAATAGCCCCCCACAAAGAGGACGAGGAGAAGGTCTGAGGCATTTCAGAATCTGACCTGGCATCAACCAATCAGTTAATGTATTGGAGAGCCATGTAGATATTAGCAGAAGGATCAGGAATGTGCACACATCATTCAGCTTTAACAGTTGCACACGTACCCCCTTGTGCTGCTGTTAGAATGTCTGATGCCATCTGACTTTGGAGGATGGCTTGCCTCATTAGTTTTACTTCATTCAGGAGAGATAACAGTCATGGTGTTAGGGCTCACTGAATATAGTTAGTCAAAGCTTCAATGTGTTGCATGACATCCCCTAATGCTAGGTAGGGGATAAAGACAAAAGCCAAATGATCATACCAGTGAAACACTTCTAGACCATCAGTATCACATAAGAGGTAGGTTTGCCAGGTTACCAATATTTGGGCCACAGATTTGTTCCACAGGACCAATGAGTGCCATTTGGGGCTTCCTATCTAAGTCCAAGACAATTAAACAAGTCTGTTGCAAACCAGTCTCTTACCTGTAATGTTCTAGAATGTATACATTGGTTGGAGGATGTCTATCCCATGTAATAGAGTTAGACCAATGAGACTAAGAGTATTTTCTTTGCTCTTAACATAAACAGCCTTTCTGTTAAGTTGTCCTGTAGCTGGAGTTAACCACATGTAATCATCATCTGTGTGAATATTGACTTTCTGTCCTTCACTGAGTTGTAGAGTCCTAGTCAGAGCTATGAGTTCTACTAGCTGAGTTCTAATCCCAGAGACAAGTGAGGAACTTTAGGTGTCTGATGTAGAATCACTATAACCTTTCGTGTGCGATTTTCTATAAAGAAATTGCCTCCACAGGAGAAGGTCAAATCAGGGGTGTTTCTAACAAGTCTTCACTGGCTGAGTATGTATGGAGAATTACCTCTTCGAAGTCATGTCTTTCAGCCTCAGTCTCCCACTTTTCTGATAGAAGCGTGTCGGGATTTAAGGAGAAACATGTCTTTATTTTAATGGCTTGTTTTTCTAGGAGAGTTTCATAGGTAAGAAGCCAGTTGTGTGATAACTATAGGCTCTCTTTGGAAGAAAGTCATGCTGACACAATATGAGATGAATGTACAGTGAGATCTTTGCCTGCAATTGGCTTGGAAGCCTCTGTTATCTAGAGGGACACTGCAGCCACCATTCTAAGGCACCACAGCTCTGATTCTTGACTCAGATATCCTATAAGCTGTTGGGCAGGTCCGCAATCCTCAGTAAGCACTCCCAAAGCCTTGCCCCACTTGTCATGAACATACAGATTGAAGAGTCCTGTCAGTAGGCTCAGTGGTGGGCTATTTAGGAGGACTAGTTTAAGTTTCTAGAACGCAGTTTGAAGAAAAAAAAAACATGTCTCAGTGTAAGGCAATTCTGACCATTTTCATCTGTTACAGTACAATTCTAGTTGTGACATAGTACCATAATCAATACTTCTCTTTTTATTTCATTTTGTCCCTAAGAAGTAAGCAGGTCATGCGCAAATACAGAAAAATATTAATTGGCTCTTTTTCAACATGCCAGGGTCACACATAGTCCAGTGCTTAAGAATGCATTCCAAAGGAATAAGACATGTTGGCATTGATTTTACCATCTGAATATACAAGAGAAATTATTGTCCCTTTAATTTCTACTTGATTTTCTTTTGTTTTCTTTCTTTTTCTTTTTTTTTTCCGGAACTGGGATTGAACTCAGGCCCTTGGGCTTGCCAGGGAAGCGCTTATTCCACTGAGCCATCTCCCCGGCCCTCTACTTGATTTCTATACCCTGAGTGCATCCCCCAAAGTGACCCGGTCCACAGCAGGTGACTGCCATCTGGAGAGAGACCAGAATAAAGTTCAGATTGACTTCTACTGGATTGTGATGCTACGTTCCCCAGAAATTTGAATTTTTAACTCCAGAAGTTGTTTCTAAAAGCATAAGTTACAATTGATCTCATCTGTAACAGTTATGTTTTGAAAAAGGAAACATTGCTAGCAAAAACCAGTAATCAAGAGATCTGACTGCTGGCTTTCTAATTCTTTGAAAGAGAGCGAGGAGAATAGATCAAAAGGCAAATTAGAACACTTCTCAGCCTCAAAAGACACCACTTCTAGTGAGAGATAGACTAAGTGGCTTAGGAAAATCCTGCCTTGGGCCCTAAGGTGAAGAAGCCTCTAAGACATTTGTTTTATCTATTTAATCACCTATGCTATCTTCCTCAGCAGTAAAACAGGGCTATGTGTTATTTAAAGTCTAATCTGAAATTTCTACGACTCTGTAACTCACAGGTTATACTTCTTGTTTAGCAAACACATCTTAAACAAGGCACGTCTATCAGTCTTTTTCCACGCACATGAAAGAAAAGAAAGGCTGACTAAAACTCCTGTTTTAGTCCTACTTAGCATATGTAAGGCACAAATGTAAATCTCTTTTCTGACAGCTATTTTTGTTCCTCAAAGGACAAACAGCTGTTGTAAGCCTGACCGTCTTGGGAAGAGGAGGTATTTAACTACAGGTTGTTCTAAATTTTATTCCTACTGAGTTGGAGAAAATCTTTTCTAACTTGCTAGCAGAGAGAAATATCCATACCTGTAGATCATATCTTAGAGATAGATGGAGATTTGTTTTTCTTTCTGCTGGTTTCCTAGGTGGGCTGTTTGGATCCAGTTTCCACTGAGGAGCATTTTGGTATCCACCAGGGAATTGCGTTGGCCATAGCCTCTCAGTTGTCCTCTCAGCCTTAACTAGTTCCAAGCAGTCAGAGATTTATCTCTGGAAAGGAATCCAGGTGCCTGTGTGGTTAAAGTTATACTGGCTTTAAAGAGGATTTCCTGGAAAGTACCTTTGCTTTAAGAACCTACCTTTGCTTTAAGAGTGACAGCTATTCTCAAAGCATTTAACTACCTGGCAGAGTAACCACTGTTCCTTTGAGGTCCATAAAGGACAGAGAAAAGTGTGTTCTCTTCATCTCAGATGACTTCCCTGTCTTTGGCATCAACAAACCCTCATTTCTCATGGGCTCAACTTAAAGGTTCTCAGTTGTTTGATATCATGGAAAGGTTTGGGCAGTTCAAGCTTCTTTTTTCTCAAATTTTACATACCTCCAAAAAAGGGAAAGTACAAAGTAGTAGGAAAACATAAAAAGAAAAAAAAAGAAAAAAAGAAAAAAGAAATCTATTGTTGTCTTCAAATTAGTTGTTCACATTACCAAGTATGCAATATAACAACTACTGTCAGATTCCTATTATTTTGTTTAGTGAAATTCTTTTTTCTTTCTTTCTACTTTCTTGTTTTAAATGTATTTGGTACAGGGTCTCACTACGCAGCTCAGACTCCTAGTGATCCTCCTGTTTTGAGCCTTCCCATGACTAGAATTATAGGTGTGCGCCACCACACCTGGTCTCAGTGGCTGACTCAGTGTGCCTGTGGTGTGGCTGGTGTGGCATGTGGTGCCAGGGATGGAACTCCAGTCTCTGCACTTACCTGTACAGAGCTTAGTACACTGAGCTATCTTGCTGGCACTCTTTTTATTTTTTTTCTATTTTTTTTATTCTCTTTAATTATTTTTTTTAATTAAAAAGAAAAATAGAAAAAGAAAGCCTTTTGTCTCATGCCCACGGTGAGTTATTGGAACATCTTGCTCATGGGTTGTCACACTCAGCCTGGAGAAGGTAAGAATAGGGGCAAGAACTAAGATCACTTCCTCACCAGTGAAAGATCAGACAGAAAGGAAACTGAAGAAGAACTAGCTTGACATTCCCCTACAATATATAGGAGCGATTGGAGCCAATCTGTCCCAGTGAAGCCTATCCCACAACTCTTAAGAATTGTTGCTAGTCTACTGCTTTTTATTGGTAGAGGGTCTTGTGATTATTAGTAAGCATATATGTCTTCTGAATACAATCTAGAGTTCATGAAAGACCCGTTTTATGGCAGTTCATGTGCAAGTCCACTAAGGGGTACTCTCCTACGTTTCTCTAGTCCTGTTGCCCAAGATAAAATAGCCAACCACAGTTGTCAAACAAGTTAAACCAGGAACACCACTAAATTCAGCAATTAAGCAATGCAAGATATACAAAACTATAATACAAGATGTTGCCTGCAAAAGCAAAACATCACATGTTCTCAATTTAAATTTATCGTCACTTTTAATAGAAGACTGCATAAAAGGGAGAAGACATAAAAATTCAGTAAGCAACTAAAGAAGACAAGGAATAACAATTCAAGGCATAAGCAATTGGCAAAGTCAAGGCGTAATTTTTTTGATTATCTAAGAGAGTTATAATCCAGAATCAAGGGCCAGGGAGATGGCTCAGTAGAATAAGCACTTGCTTGGCAAACACAAGATCCTGAGTTCAATCCCTGGTACCACCTTTTTTTCCAGTTCAATCCCTGGAAAAAAAAAAAGTTTGGGGCCGGAGAGATGGCTCAGTAGATGGCGCAACAGAATAAGTGCTTCCCTGGCAAGCGCAACGGCCTGAGTTCAATCCCTGTTTCCACCCCCGCCCCCCCCAAAAAAAAATATATATATACACACACACACACACACACACACACACAACAAAAGCAAACTCTTACTTCTAATTATCTTGGTGAGACTTCCAAATATATAGGAATGATATAGGACCTCCAAATATTATAAGAGAAGTGTTGTAATTCCCAACCTGCTTGATGTCCCACATGCTGAGTTGTTATTCTCCAAGGTAACAGGATGAATTCTAAGGGACAATGGAGGTTAAGAGTAGAAAACATTTATTGAAGGAAAGAAGGCTTTTGACTAAGACAAAAGGGAACCCAGAAAATGAGTTGCCCACAAGTCCAAAGGAAGCTCAAAGGAAGCTTTATAGAGCAAAATCACAAAGTGGGTATGAAATCGCAAGGCTGGTATAAGATGGACAAAATTATGATCAACCAACAAGACTGCAAATATAGTCACTTAGGTAATATTGATGCCACAGAAAATCATGAGGTGGTATAGCATAGCACAAAATTATAGTCAATTAATAAGATTAAAATATAGCCACTTAGATATTATTCATCCAATGGGAAAACAAGTCATGTAGCAAGCCTTGTGCATGGAAAGAACAAGGTCCTTTCCCTGAGGGGATGGGTGAGGGACATTTCCTTGATAGGATGGGTCCTGGTTCCCACCCATGACTGATACTTATTTATAATATCAATCATTATTGTTATCCCTAAGAAAAGAATGTAGGTGTATACTCATTCTAGCTTTGTTGGGGACAGGCTTTCAAGAAATGTACCACTACCCACATTTGTAATGTATCTTCTACACAGACTCCTTCAAGGGCCTACCCCTGTCTAACTGCCTGTTACTATTTCTACCTAACTTAGCTGTCTATAATAATGGTATATGCATGTGTAAAGGTGCCACAGTGAAATTCATTGTTCCATGTAATTAATATACAGAAATGTGAGAGAACATAGATTGCCTTGCGGACATGCCTATAAAACTTCCCAATGAAGTGCTCTTGTACCTGTCCAAGGCGGGTTTTCATTCCATGCTCCTCTCACCCTCTCAGGGCCTTTTCTCCTCTCACTATATTCTCATTCTCCACAATCATCCCTTTCTCAATGGGGCCACTCAAAGCAGCAAATACATACTCTCTTTACTTGAAATCTTTTAAAATTCCTTTTGACTTGTACATTTTGTGCGCTCACAATCCCATTTCTGTTGCTGTCACTGAGAAAGTTTCCTCTTGGTGCTGTCCAACTAGTTCATGCCCACTTCCTCCCTAACTCCTCTAGCTGGCTTCTGATTCCCATTCCTCTACATTTCAAATCCATAATCTCTTTGTCCCCGCCCCCCTTTTTTGTTGTTGTTGTTGTTCTTAACCTTGTAAATAAGATTGCTGACCATTCCTTTCTTTTGGTAGTTTTCCCTTTATGGTTTCTGTAACTACACATTCGCTGGTTATTTCTTCTGTTTCACCTACCCACCTCTTTACAATTCTTGTGACTGCTCCTTTTTATACTTTCTGTTTCTAAATGTCTGAGTTCACCAAGGCTCAGTGCCAGACTTCCTTAAGTTTTCTAGCTACCTTTCCCCGAGGCAGTCTCACCCACTCCCATCCAGTGGGATAATAACATCTGCACTTCTGGTTTCTCCTCAGAGATCCAGTGATCCTCTGCCTCACTGTTCATACCTTCTAACTTATGACCTCTATCTTCCCTGCATAAAAAGCCCTCATAGGGCTGGCGAGATGGCTCAGTGGTCTGAAGCACCTACTTGGAACAAGCTGAACTAAAGC
>NDGM011026047.1:0-13944 GCA_002564305.1 Octomys mimax
CCGATCAATTATTATTATTTCCATTTTAGCCCTTTTTTGGACAATCTTACCATTCTCATATTATTCATTTATAAAACCAAAATTTACAATTTAGAATGTCTGAGACATTTGTGCTGTGTTGTTCTGCTAGAACTGTTGGGGGGAGTCCTAATTATTTTGATTAGTGAGATGACCTGTGTTTTCTGTGTAGGTAGCTTTTCTCTCCCTATTTCCTAGATTTTTTTTTTAAAAAGTTCTTTTGAACCCTGCCCTCTTTTTAATCACTTCCACTCTCCATGTTCTTGGACACTTATGATCACCAACAAAGTATATCTCATTGGTTTGGATACAAATGGAAGGAAGCAACAACCTGTGGGACACAGTACAACGTCCACTTGTTACCATGAAAAAGACAGCGATGGACGGCTTCTAAACAAAGTGGACTCAGAAGACACAGCAGAGAGATGGTACCTGGCTGCTCTTTTTCCCTTTGCCCTGCTCCGGAGACAGCGCCCAGCGCCTCCTGTTTCCTGCACATGAATCTTCAGCATTTCTTCTCAAACAAGTCTTCATTCCACTCTCTACTGTCAAGCGTCCAAGCTAAATACATGACAACATTTTTTATTCTAGGCCATGGGAAAATAGCTCAGCAGTCTAAGTGCCTGCCTGGCAAGCACAAGGACCCAGGTTCGATCCCCAGTTACCAGCCTCAGAACCCCGTGCACACAGAGCCAGCCACCGAAACTGGTCGTGGTGGTGCATGCTGGTAATCCTAGCACTAGGAAGGCTGAGATAGGGGGACCACTATGAGTCCAAGCTGCATAGTGAGACCCTACACCAAATAAATAATTACAAGATTTTTTAAAATGGTTTTTATTCTAAATGGGTTAACATCTGTGAATTTTAGGTGTTCTCCCATGCATTTGTTCTAATTTTTACCATGCATAATCTTCAGCTGTAAAATACATGGATTTTAAGTTAAAAATATTGAAGAAGTGAATTTCATCTTTATTTTTATTCTAATTTATTGAAGCAGTCCCATTTCTCCAAGTTGTGATGTCACATTTCCACAATTTATTCTCTACTCGTAAAGATATACTTAATCAAACAAGTAAAGTCTCCTTCTCTGTTTCACCCTTACTTTTTATGGAAGAATAAGTTAAAAAAAAAAAAAACAGAGCCTCATGACGGAATCTCACTCATTTCTTGGCTGCTCCTGGGACTGTGGCCCTTATTCCCCTGAGAATTACCATTTTCTGTCCCTCAACCATTTATTTTTTGAGTTGTTGAGATCTTACCCCATTCTTAGATATCCCTCCGTATCCTGTGCACCAGTACATTCCGGGAAGACTTGTTCTACATGATATTTACACTGGCAAGGACCAGCGAGCTAGCTCAGCAGACTACGTGCCTGCTCAGGCCAGCGCAGGGCCAGGGCTCCATCCCTGGCTCCACAGGCTGCGCCAGGCCCGCCCCGGCGCACTGAGCCAGCAGCGGGGTCGGGCTCGGTGGCAGACGCCTGTGATCCCGGTACTGGAGACCCCGAGGGTCACTACGAGTCCGAGCTGTGTAGTGAGGCCCTGCACAAAATACACTTCAAAAAATTTAAGAAAAAATAAACTGACAGCGCATTCATTGTGAACATCACCCGCACCGGCATAAACAGCACTTTCCAAGGGATTGAATTTAGACTCTGGCTTCACATTATGCATAATGAATACCAGAAAGACAAATGAGAAATTTTTTTAATAGAAAAAGTGTCAGTTTTTGGACTCAGGTTGAAAGGAATACGTCCTCTCTCACGGGGAAGCTGTGCCGTCCGGAACGGGGCTGCGCCTGTCGGGGAAGCGCTCGGCGGCCCGGAGCGCGAGCAGAAGCCGCTGTGGCCCGCACGAGTGCGCCGCACGCGAGGCTGCGCTTTACCTTTCTTCCTAACTCCCCCCTGGGGCTGAGGGTGAGGCTTCAGACTAGGTAAGTGCTGTATTAAGACAGAATTAAGAGACTAAATATGGAAGGATTACTCGAAAGCATTCTGCGTATTTTGAGGGAGTGAACCATTGTGCGTGCTTTTGTTATCCCGCAATTGAAGGGCTCTAACAGGCTTCCTGGGGCTGGCAGAGGAGTGAGGAAGGAAGGCTCGCTGACTGCTCAGCTCTGACCTCCTCGCTCCTCGCTCCCGCTCTCCTGAGGCGGCCCCCGGCTCGGGGTTTTATCTTGGTCCTTTAGATGGACTCCTGTGAATCTTGTCTTTAATATTTCTTTCCTTTTGAATTAATGTGTTCTGTTTTCCAAGTGGCTTTATTAACACTGAGAGTGCTTCAGACCGAGGCATGCTGCCGTTCGCCCTCTGTGGCGTGAGCTGAGCAACTTGTTTCTTCTTGGGGATCATTTAGAACAAGTGTTTGGAGAATTCTAGAGGTGAGGTTGTCAATCTGAATCAAAATATGAAATATGTGTACATATATATACTCTGTACCAGCACTATAGGATGCATAGATGAAAGAATATTTATTGCAGTATACTTCAATTAAAAATCATAGCCAGCCTGTGTGTCTATATAAAAATGATGCACAACTTAAATAGTGCTAAAACTGTCCAATGAAAAGCACTTTTATCTTATATATCACATACACATGCATCACACACACATGCACATACACATGAATTTTTAGTGACCTGAGATGTACCAGGATGCAGGATTCTATTTAGTATGATTAAATTTGTTGGACATAGGAAAAGGATGGAAAGAACATTAAATAAATGTCTCTCTGCTGTTTTATATGAATGTCAGAATCTCAGGTAAATCTAATTGTTCATTTTTGTGTATGAACAACGTCTGGTCGTGGTGCTACTTTGTTCATTGGTCACCACTTGTCGCCTTGTGTTTGTGGGTGGTCCTATTGTGGTTAAGTAGGCGCACTTGCAACGCTTCTGTGTGTGCTGCAGTTGCTGCTCTCTCCTACCTCAGCTGCCTGCTTCTTCCATACACCGGGAACAACGCTGAACACACGGAGCAAGTTCTGACCACGCTCCTTGTGAGCCGTGCGCCTTTGGATCTGACGTTCAAGCCCCTGAGGACTCCAGCTTCTTCCCCTACAAGGTGAGAATCCCAATGCCTGCATCCAAGTTTGTCATGGAATTAAATGAGAAAATATACCAGTGCACAATGTTAAGTGAATTAACGTCACCACCATAGAAAACGCCACACAAAGCAGCAGGATCAAGCACCCTCTCGCCATGGTTCCAGTGACCGAATTTCCTTTCCAGTCCTGAGAAACCAACTTTGTGTTTCACCATATTCCAAATTGAGGGAAAATATTTTCAACCTTTAACTTCAAAACAATAGGTGAATTTTAGTAGACACCACTCAGTGGCTTGCTAGCTCCGTAAGTATCAGCTAATTTTATAACAAATGGTTACTGTTACAAAGTGCCGTGCTCGTATTAGCAATTCTCTATCAAGTGTGGGTTATACCAAAAGTGAAATAAGTTTAAAATAAGACATGCTAATAATAGAAGATTAAAATATCATCAAACATTTCATGTATCCTTCCTAAGTGAAAACACAGGGGCCGGGGAGATGGCTCAGTGGAATAAGTGCTTCCTTGGCAAGCGCAAGGGCCTGAGTTCAATCTCCAGTTCTGCCAAAATAAATAAATAAATAAAAATAAAGTCATGCCTGTAATCTAAGTGAAAACACAATGTTACCAAGTTAGATTAGGCATTCTCTTTAGCCTGTTTAACAGTATTAAACTAACCCAAAGCCCACAAAGAGTACAAATGAGTTACCCTGCAAGGCTTGCAAAACAGCTTCTAAGGTTATTATAATCTAGTCTTTGTGTTAGTATGAAGACACCAGTTCATACTCAAAGATACAACCTCATCAACCCAAGACACATGAGTTGTGTACTAAAGCTTACATTTTTTTTAAAAGAAAATAAAAAATATTAGAAAAGAAACAGAAAACATTAGAAACAATACAAAATTTCACTGAGTAAAATAATAGGAATTCGAGAATGGTTGTTGCATTACATATTGTTGTCTCCAAATTAATTATTCAGGTTACCAGATATAAGCACACAGTGTTGGTCAAAAATTAAAAAGAAGATAACAGGATTTAAGCACTAACTGCTCCTTTCAATAGACCAGGAGAAATCAGCAGCACAATTACCCAAGCCATCCTACATATATACATATATGGTTTTCCCTTCCTTCTTTTTTATTTTGTTCTTCCCTTCATCCCAGTTGTTCCTTCGCTTTGAGCAGATTCCCTCTCACAGTATCTATGGTACTTTTCAGATTTTGTTTACTCTTTCAGGTTCTTATACACTATGATGTTTACACATGTGGGTCTGATTCATTGCACTTACTCAAAAGCCTTGTTTTCAGTTTTCTTGCCTCATATCAATTGTGTTCCTCAAATAAATTAGCTAAAGACCTTAGGCTTGATCATCAATTAGGATCATCTTAAAATCTGATTTAAGAGAAGTAAATTCCTTTTACTAGAGAAAATTCCTCAACGTTTTTCTACTTGTGCAGTAATCATGAAGCATGGTTATTCTTTTCTTCTTATATTACCATCCATTTGTACAACACTCTACAACTGAGCACTGTTAGAGCTTAGAAACTCTAGTGCCCTCACTCAATACAGAAGAGTTTTATGCACATGGCTTTTGTAATACAGTAAGTACTCATGACCAACACCATGTCTTCTTTAGGTTACATTACAATTCTAAAGTAAAAAAGTAAACATGTATATTATTAAGTAGCATACTTCCAACATGATTCGCTGATTGAAAATGCTACAGGAGCAAAGAAGTTTCTTCACTTCCTCTAGTACTCCATGAAAAGTAATAGCAAATTCATAATCTACTCAATATCTTGATGCCTCCATCAAATGCTGGTATAAAGATTGGTGCTTCTACTAAAATTCACTTTCAAATCAAGAGAGACTTATTTGAAGGAGGTGGAGCATAGGATTGTGAGTGTTGACAAGGAGGGAATCTGCAGGGTTGGTGACACGCTGGAAATCTAAACAGAGCTATCACGTCGCAGGATGAAGTTGTTGGTTGGCAAAATTTCGCATTACAGAAACAGATAGTCTCCTTCAGACCTTCAGGTTATTGAATGAGGCTCCATATTATGGCATATCATCTTCTTTACTCCAAGTTCGCATATAGATGTTAATCTCATCTATATAATATTTCCACAGAAAGTACTAGATAGGCTTAACCAAAGATCTAACTCCATAGATAGGACAAGTTGAATAAATGTGATTCTAAGTTTTTTTATGAGCACCGCTTTATTCTAAATCCATGCCTGAGTACCATTGTGCTACTGTAATAGGACATGGAGTCTATAACTAACAAGAATAGACAACTAGGGCCCAGGAGATGGCTCAGTAGAATAAGCACTTCCCTGGCAAGTGCAAGGGCCTGAGTTCAATCCCCGGTTCTGCAAAAAAAAAAAAAAAATAGACAACTATTTCTCCACAACACCTGAGGCCAAAATGTCCAAGGCCAGAGCATGGCATCTCTACCAGGACAGGGTGTTCTGCTGCCTCTCACAGGCAGAAGGCAGAAGAGCAGCCTGTGGAAGCCTCTTCACGACGACCTTCATCCCCTCCTCGCTGAAAGAGTCTGCCTGATGCTATTATGTTTTAAAGACTCCAAATTTATAACAGCCCCATTGGTAACACCCACATTTAGGCAGGTACATGCCCAGGCCATAGAAGTCTACATATAAGAATTTAATATAAAAACAATTACAAAGCAGTAAGAAGTGCATAGAGAAATTGAAGAAGGACACACAAAATCTCCTCCCCAAGTTCCAGAGAAAAAAACAGGATTAATAGAATTATATAAATAGGATAAGATCTAACAAAAACAATAAATATCTTACAGCACCAGACAGAACATTATACCAATATGTCATGATCTTAGTGAAACAACCCACACTACATTACAGACAAAATTACTGGAATATTCAACACAATGGGAAAAATGGAAAAATACATGCATCATTTTCTTTGTCTCTGATAAAACTTTGAACTAAAAATAACTGTTGATGGTAGTTTATTAATTCTAGAAGCACTTGAGAAGCAGCATGTTTTCTAAGGCCTGGGACGCTAGATTTAGAGGAGGTCAGATTCTTGAAACTCCTGCAGTGTGGTTCTAGCGAGCCTTCATATCCCCGGTACCTCTCATTCTTTGTGTCAGCAAAAGACAGAGCCTATCATACCACTTTTGCAAACCTATCACTCCCCTACGATGTTGATATAGCATTATTCTCTTTCCATTATGTCACTCCATCTCCACTAAGTGGATTTTGCTCTGTAGTATGCAGGGGTACAGGATCCGTGGACAGCAGCACAGCAGTGACAAGAGAATGGACTTAGAACTGAACAACATGGGAACTAATTCCTACGTGGCCATTGTCCAGCCAAGTAACCTTGGGAAAATTGCATAACCTCACAATGGCTCTGAGCATCTTTTGTCATCAGCCATACTAAAAATATTCTCAAAACATTGTTCAAAGACATAAACAGTACACAGTACATGTTTAGTGCAGTGTCTGGCACTTTATAGAAATAATCAAGTGTAATTGACCTGACCATGTCTACTGTCATCAATCACATGTAACCTCAAATATTTTAGGCCCATTAGAATGGCACAATCAATTTTGAAAATAAGACACACACCTCTTAAATAGCAAATATAGATACAAAAATATAAATGTAGGAAGTAAAATGCAACAATAAAAGAATATCATATAGTACAGCTTTTGTAACAGTAAAGGCAGTAAATAAAGTTATAGGTATTCATTTCATGAAGATTGTGAGCTAAAAATAGGTCTTCATGGTGTGTGGGGGGCGAGGAGCCGGGCGTGAGGAGGCCGTTCTGGGGCGTGCTCGGCCGTCTATTCAAGGAGTGCAAAACAGAGGACTGTGCCTAGTATTTTATTTTAAAGAATTTCAAACTTAAATAAAAGTTATAAAAACCACACGTATTTTTGTTTCCTGTGCTATTATTTGAATGTTTCCACATTTAGTTCTATCTCTCTTCACTCATGTGAATTTTTTCTAAACTATTTGAGACTACACTGCACACAGTTTCGTCATTTACTTCTAAATGCTGCAGTGCAAATTTCTTAACAAGGATGTTCTTTTACATAATCATAATTATCAAAGTGAAGAAATTAGTCTTGATTCAGTGTAGGTTCTAGCCTATGGCCCTTTTTCAGAGCCCAGCAGTTGTTGCAACCGTGTCCTTTACAAAGGAAGAACAATCCTAGAACATTTAGTCACCCTGTATTCTTTATAATTTTTAACTTACAAATATTCTCAGCCTTTCTCGTCTTTCATTTTCTTAATGTTCCCAAGAGAACTGATCAATTAGTTTTAAAGTCTGTACCTCGGTTTGAGCTTGTCTGCCGGCTCTCAGGGCCTCATTAGAAGATGCGCCAGGTTGTGTGTCTAGCACGCTAAAGGACATAGTCCCTGCCCTGTGGTAGAAATTAATAATCAATGTTTTACTCTACTTGAAAAAATTATGGAAGAAAGCAAGAGTGCTCACCCGGGGGAGGCAGCACCCTGGCAGGCTGGTCACATTCACCTCTCCCGGTAATGACTAGTGCAGGAGACACGGAGGAGGCAAGTGCCGCGTGGCCTAAGATTCTGACATGAACGCTGAAGGATCCGAGCTGGGCATGCGTAAGGTGGGCGAGATAACTAGAAATCAATTAGTGTTTTCTTCTCTTTTTTAAATATCCAAAATATTTAAGTACTATTTTTAGATAAATAAATGATAGGTAGATAGATAATGATAGATGACAGATTAGAGAGAGAGAGAGAGACAGACAGACACACGGATAATGGATGACAGCACACCCTAAAGCATGCAGCAAGCGAAAGTATCCATTGAGCTGGAATCTGACTTCTATCCCCCAGGTTGTGCGACTTCAGACTCAGAACGGTCTCTTTCCTACCCGCCGGCTGGCTTGCTTCAGGCCTCTGCAGTGTCTCCTTGTACAGCATGCTCTCCAAGAAGCTTCCTTCTGAGAAAATCAGTGTCAGCTTTTCTCCCTTCACAACCTTCAGAACCAACGGGGCTAAGCGTTTAGAGATCTGGTGTCTTGGAAGTGCTCGATTTGCAGCTCAAAACAAGGCTATTACAAGGATCCCTTGTGCACTAAAAGCTTAGAGAACAGAGACAACGTGGAGAACCAGCAGCATCTTTAAAAACAAAGCAACTGCCTTTAAAAAACTATATGAAGAAACTGGAAAGCAACAGAATTCCAGCTGAGGCAATCATCGTATTTTATGGCCACTCAATCTAAAACATTAAAATTTAACAATCACAAGAGTCCAGGGAAGGAAGCGAGGGTCCACTTTGGTCCTTTCAACCTGCTGTTTGATTTTCGCCGAGCTCATTCTCTGAGCTTCCTACTATTCCTGCTTCAGACCCGATGTCCAAACAGCCTCAGTTCAGAGCAAGACTGTGAATCATGAAAAATATTCAAATTACTTTAAAGAAACCGAAATATTCCCAAAATTTCAGTGAATCTAGGTGAGAATGAAAATCATTGTTATCAATGATTCATAACAGGAAAGACCACGATTTTTCAGGAATTACAGTATCTCCCAAATGGAAACTTGAAGGTGTTGTTCTTTAGAAGAATAATTTAAATTCAGCTTTAAAAGATAACAAAATAACCCCCCACTTTGTTTCCTTACTGCACATTCTGCTCCCTGACCCAGCAAAGCACAAAAATCCCTGTATGTATTTTCTTTTATAGATTATTCAGCTCAGACACAGAATATTTCTCAGTAATATAACAATAAATGTCTGGTGGAATCAAATTGACAGCTTTTGGCGTTCAGGTACCGAATCTATTTCATGAGACCACATTGTGCCTGTCAGTATGTTCAGTGTGCCATTTGCATCAGAAGGTATTCGTTAGGCACATGACATTGAAGCGGAAAACAGCTCCGTAATGTCCCCCCACACACGTGCATGAAAACTGTGTACTTGGGTGCGGTCCTGGGCTGTTTCCTCACTCTCTACATATGGACCTATCAACAAGATGAAAGAAAACAAAAGGAGTGCAGTGAAATCTCACAGCAGAGATAACGTGAGCTCAGGGCATGGCTTTGGCTGGATTAAGTCCTCGTGTGGAGAACCGCAGAGGAGACGTCAGCAGAAGCATCCTCACAGCTATGACAGTGAGAGTCACAGCAAAGCTCTCCTTGCACACGGTGCTTGGGCGACTCCCGTTCCGCATGCTCTGTCACCAGGGCTGGAGCAGCACCGAGCCAAATGAAGCACCACTGATCTATTCCCTCAAATACAACAGAAAAGAACTAGAAGGAAAACGAGACCGAATAGCATGAGAAAACTGGCAAATGCAGGACAGGAAGTGTATGAGCAGTCGAGAGAGCTGCTCTGAGGACATGACAGGCACACTAAGAGTGGACGGTAAGAGGCTCGGCTGGCAGGCGACCTGAGAGCAGGGCATTCAGGTGGAGAGGGAGGTAGGCGCCGGCCTAGCTGGCTGCAGAAGGGAAGCAAGAGCCCTGGGCCAGACTCAGGTGCACAGGCTCCCGCTCAGACCATGCACACTGACCCCAACACAGCAGAAACACGCGGGCGAGTCTGGTGGGTTGTGGCTAGACACAGCCTGCTGCGCGGTCCCTCCACCCAGCGTGCAGCCCTGTCCTAGACCCGGAAAGCTGCGCTGGGGTCCAGAGGCCGCTTACTCGCCGTGGTCATGTTGGTAAAACGCTGCTTAGATCTTCAGAGGGCTTGTGGCTGTGTCTGAATCGTCACTCTTAGAAGAGACTCTTAGTAGAAAGCCTGCAGAGATGGTGCCAACACTTGGCATGCCATCTGCACAGAGCTAATTATATACGCTTTGTTATTTGTCACCACGAGATATTTCAGAATGAAATGTGCAAACCATCTGCCAGCAACTTTATTCACATTTCTTGGATCATCAGCAAGAACCCTCGTACTTCGTTTCCCCCCAGGGAACACAAATTGTAATGTGCACAAGGCGGGTGGAAAAAAATTCTGGAAATGGCTTTGGCACGTTCCAGAAGACAGGAAGTCTTTTCGGTGGAAAGTCCCGGAATTGTTTGTGTCCATCCTTCCGTCATGTGTCCTGGATCAGCGTTACACACACTGAACCTAAATTCCCAAGTGATAGTTGGATAAGGAAGAACAGAGGAACCATGAGCTTAAAATAAGTTGCAATTTGCCATTTAATTATGTAAACATGTGGTTGCATGATCCCCAAATTCTACTAATCACATTTTATGCACAAAGGCAAAACCAGTTTCTGTGTTTTGAAGAGCAGGTGCTTGATTATTTTTGCAAAGAGAGTCATTCACAGGGAGGCTTTTTCATCTTTGAAAAAGATATTACAGATACACATGCAGACTTTGCTTCACCCCCTGACCAGCCTGCCTCTGTGGAGTGGATGGCCTTTTCCCCGCCTGCCATGAGGCAGAAAGCAGCAGAAACAAAGATAAGGAAGCGGGCCGTGCATGCTGCTGCCTCTGATCACCCACCGAGCACCATTGTTTCCTCCCGCTTTGCTCACTGGGCCTGGTGGGGGCCAGGCCTGCACCGCCTGCCAGATTGTTTCGATGATGGATGGCCTGGCACCCCACTAGTGCCCGGGATTGGTACTGTTTGCAACATCTATGCTTTTACTCTGTCTTCTAGTGGTCTGCTGGGGAAGGAGCTGAGAGGTCAAGGTGGAAGGTTAAAGCAGTCTGTACTTGGATTCGTAAATTCAGCCGACGAGCTTGGTATCTGTGGTTCCCTGCAAGGAGAGAGGGCCACATGTCTACTATGTCAGATCCAAACTTGAATGCTTCTGGAAGAGAACAACGTACAGGAAGCGCTGCTCTGCAGAACCTGGGCAGGGAGGCCGCTTAGCTGTCTCCACCATTTGAAGCTTTGAAAAATGTCAAGGGTTGGAATTATAGCTAAGAAAGTACACTGTCAAATTTCTAGTTCCAAAATGAAAAACTTATACATAGGCCTAAGTATACATATCTAAAATTATTATGCATACATATTCACGTGCCTGTGTATAGGTGCCCACAAACCCATACTAGTCCTTATTTTTTTAATGTACATACTAAGGATCAAGTGAACAATTTCTAATAGTTATTTTTCATAACTCAAAAATCATTGAAATGTCAATACCTGTTTAAATTACCCTATTGAAACTACTTCAGAAATATTCTAATGTAGGTAATTTTACACCAGTAGATGAGTTGCTATGGGTACTGGTAAGCTATTGAAATAAAAACATCTAGTGTAAGTGAGTTGTACCCAAGTAATAGCACCGCACCTTATGAGTCATGCAGAGTCAAGTCACCTGAAAGTGCTACCAGTCATAGAGTAGATCCCAATGAATGGTAATCACTATTGTGTTCATGTACGAAAATACGTGAATCACAATATGAAACTGCCGAAATATATTGGGATTCATTAGAAACAGAGAAACCAAAGTCTTGAAAAGTCAGTGCAAATATGGATGCATGCGCACCCTGTGCCTGGCTACTCTTCCTTTCTGAGCATCGGCCTTTGGATGTTTCTGTCTTTTCTTTTATATCTGATGGGCAACCTCCATAAAGCTCTTTCTCTACATGATTTCTTTCTGTTTCTCCTCCATGCTTCCATTCTTTCTTTTACTTTGGAGGACCTCAAACTTCTTGAACACATCTAGAGGACAACAAAGATTAGGTGGGAAGAAGGAGCAACAGTTCTACAAATAGACCTGGCAGACCCGAGGGGATGGGCTGCCTGGCGAGCCACACAGCCGCCTCTAGGCTGCCGGTCCCAGAGTTTTCCAAACCAAGTCTGTGTTGTCTTCAAGAAGTAAGAAGTCTAGAGAGTTAAAGGAAAGAAGTTACTAGGAATAAAAGTGGACATACCTTCTTATCTAAAACTGTCTGCAATTAAGAATAGCAGCACCATGTGGCTCCCCTCATCCACAAGCTTGAAAGGGCTGAAAAGCCAATGATTATGCGACACTTGATGTCTGTATTTAAACTTCCTTTGCAAAGGCCTATCCATTCTTACAGGCAAACTCACGGACTCCATCTGCACTGCAACTGAAGGTTCAACGGGGGCTCTCCAGTGAAGCAGATAACAGCAAACGTTGTTTTGCTACCTAATAATGGAACAGGACTTGACCATTCCCTTGGATGGAGATATTGAAGGTTCTTGTCACCTTAGAAAATTTTATCTAGGAAGAGTGATATTTGATCATTATCATTTTACTATGACTTTATCTCCCAACATGGCAAGGAAGAGATAGGTGATAGATAGACAAATAGACAGACAGACAGACAGACAGATACCTAATTTATATAACAAATAGACAACTGACAAGAAAATATGAACAAAATATATTACTGAATTGTGTTTCCTTTGGTTTTATGTCTTTCTATTCAGGATGGTATTGCTTATTTATGTGACAATTAAATAACCAACCTCTCAAAATAGGTATGCTGTCGAGGTGTTACTAACTGGCCAAAGAGACATGAGAAAAAAATGCATACACTTAAACTAAAATTGTGCTATTTTTAATATTCCTAATATTACTGGTTTGTTAATTATGTAAAAAAGAAATAAAAAGTTATTTTTCTCTATTATCTATAATTTAAAAACATTGTCAGTGGTATCTGAAGATACAACATAAATATAAAAGAAAAAATCACTCACCACTCAAAATGTAATTACTACTGGAACATATTTCTTTTTTTAAAACATATTTCTAGAGAAACATTCTAGATGTATTTGCACATACATAAAATCACCTTGAAATTTTCCTATCTAGTTGCTAATGAGGGTATGAAAGTTACTCATTTTAAATGTTGTCTTAGACAACAATAATTTTTTTAACTACTACTGGTATTCATCATAGAAGGTTTTGATGGACTTAAAACTATAACATTTTCTACAAACATAATTTGTCATAGCCAATTTCTGGAAACAACCCAGATGCCCATCAACTGAAGAAAAGATAAAGAAGACGTGGTATTTTTACACAACAGAATATTATCCAGCTATAAAACAGAATAAATTTGAGTCTTTTGTCATTCAGTGGATGCAACTAGAGAACATACTCTTAAGTGAAATAAATCAGACCCGCGTGTGCAAACACTGTGTTGTCTCCTTAGTGTGAGAACCTGAAAGAGAAAAATGGAATCTGAAGGGTGTGATAGACACTGGGGAAAGGGAATGAACGTATTCAAAAGGAAAGAGCTACTGAGTTGAGGAGAAGGACAGGAGAGGGAGTGGACAAAAAGATATACCTCTGTAAATGGTTGGCTTGGACAGCTGTACTGTGCATTTCTGCTGGTCTATGGAAAGCGGCAGTTAATGCTTTAATGTTTCATCTCCTTTTTTCAATTGCTTGTATTTTTGCTCTTCTTAATTTCTTATATATTTATTTCTTTTTTTTTCTTTCTTCTAATTTTACATGCATATATCCGACAATATGAATAACTGGTTGGAAAACAACACTACACATTACAACAAATAATGTGAAATTCATATTACTTTGTTAAGTGAAATTCTGTGTCACTTGTAATTTTTTCTGTTTTAATTCTAATTTGTACTCTCTTCCAAAAATAAAAAATTTTAAAAAACTATATCCTTTTCTCACTTGCCATTTACAAAACTGAGAAGACAACATTTAGGGGAGAGGTATTTGAAAACAGTGATGTGACTCTCGGACACGCTGCAGTTTTCTCACTGCTGGGCCAGAACGCAGAGCTGCCAGGCACAGAGATTCCGAGAGAGACCTGGATGGAGAGGGGGACAAGGCAAAGTGGCCAAGGAGCTCGCAGCAGAGCAGAGCGGGTGTCAGCGACACACTGGAGATGCACTGGAGGGCAAGCTGGCCGGAGCCGCAGAGAGCGACACAGTAACAGGAAGTGCAG
>NDGM011026087.1:0-13049 GCA_002564305.1 Octomys mimax
ATATTTACTACCGGCAGTCCTAACCAGAACAGCTGGGCAATAGAAAAAGGTAAAGGTAACCAAATAAGAGATGAAGAAATTACTTTACCTTTGTTTGCAAATGACAAGAATTTTTAAAGAAAAAAACTTCAGAGTCAACAAATGAGCTATTAAAATTAACAAATGAAGTAAAAAAAGTTCCAACATATAAAATCAGCTTACCTAGTTCCCTTGCTATATACTAATATTGAACTATCTGGAAAAAGAAATAAAGAAAAAAATTACACTCATTTACTACAGAAACGTAGTTGGGACTAAATTATCCAAGAACATGAAGGATCTGTATACTGAAAAAGTATAAAGCAATGATGGAAAAATGAGTATTATACAAACAAATGTAAAGACATTCTGTATTCAAGGTTTGGAAGAATTATTATTACTTAAATGTTCATATTACCCAAAGTGAGCCAATAGTTCAATACAACCCTTATCAAGATTTCACCTGCAAGCAGGCACAGGGGCTGGGGGTTAGATGCGCCGGCATGCTGTGCTGGCCTCGCCCCCAGGCCACGCTGAGACAGCAATTGAGAGTGGGTGTGGTGGTACACACCTTTAATCCCAGCTGTTGGGAGGCTGTAAACAGGCAGATCACTACGAATCTGATCTAGTAGTGAGACCCTGAACATCCTATAGACCCTTCCCTAAAAAAATACAAAAAAAAAAAAGGATTCCAATGACATTTTCCACAGAAATATTTAAAACATTTCTAAACTTCGTATGGAAACACCAAAGGTCATAAAGAGATAAAGCAATTTTAAGAAGAGCAACTGTGGAAAATCACATTTACACATTTAATACTATATTACATTTAATACTATATTACAATGCTATAAAATAAAAAGAATATGGTCCTACTGTACAAACATACACATATGCTAATGGGAACAGAACAAATTAACAAATATTCAGCTAATCTTTGACAAGTTCATAAAATAGTACACAAATGTAAAGGTAGTCTTTTCAATGAACATTTCAAACTTAGGTGTCTATATGTAAAAGATCCAAACTGGATCCTTATTTTAAACCATACACAAAAATTATTGTCAAAAGAATACATATCTTAAATTTTAGTCCTGAATTAATCCATTAAACTCCTTGAAAAATATATAATTTAAACTACTTAACCTCGATCTTGGTGATGATATTTTTGGATGCAATAACAAAAGCACAGAAAATAAATGAAAAATAAATGAGACTTTCCAGGGCTGGGGAGATGGCTCAGTGGAATAAGTGTTTCCCTGGCAAGCGCAAGGGCCTGAGTTTAATCCCTGGTTCCACCAAAAAAAGAAAAAAAAAAAGAGACTTTCCAATGGAAAACATTCTGAATATAAAGCAAAGAACCAATAAAATGGGAAGGAAACCAGGAAATAAGAATAAATATTTATATAGTATATATCCAAAGACAGATTAATAACCATAATATATAAGGAACTCACAATTTAAATGCAAAGAACATGTATTCAAATAAATGATCCAATCAAAATTAACAAATAATCCAAACAACAGTGTCTTTGGGTTTTTTTTTTTTAACATTTTTATTCATTTTAATGAGAAAATAGCAATGAAAGTTTTCAAAACAGTTTAGTAGGACAGTTACAATAATTAATACATTGCATATTGTCTTCCTGGTAGTTATTCAGAGGACAAGATGCAAGCATGATATCGTGTCTGAAAAATATTAGTACAAACCTTTTTTCTCCAAATAATTGTTTTTGTTTTTGTATTTTAGGGCAGGTCTACAGGGTGTTCAGGGTCTCACTACTAGATTAGACTTGTAGGGATCCACCTGTTTACAGCCTCCCAAGAGCCGGGATTACAGGCGTGTGCCACCACACCCAGTCTCAATTGCCATCTAAGAGCACCCCAGGGCCAGGGATGGCACAGTAGTTCTGGAGATTGAACCCCAGGCCCCTGCACCAGCTTGCAGGCACTTAAATCAGCTGAGCTATTTGTTCAGCCCTCCAAATAAGTGTTTTTAAATGATGTAAAATGGCCAACAAATATAAGAAAAATGTTCTACAAAACTAACCATCAGAGAATTGTAAACCAAAACTCTAATCAGATCTTGCTACACATCTTTTATAGTAGCTACTACAAAAAAGAGAAGATAGTAAATGTTGGTAAGTGAAGGAAAGGGAATACTAGTGATATCAGTGTAAAATATTATATCCATTATGGAAAAAATTAAGAGATAGAATTACATGCTGTTCAAAGGGTACAACTTTTCATTTATAAGAGTAACTGGGTGATGTAACATATAGGTAATCTAATTGAAACTAGGGTTGATAATACCATATTTTCTACTTGAAATTTGCCAAGAGTACACCAAGAGTAGAGAGTAATACACTCTCACTGTGTGCATTCACAAAAAAACGCTTATGTGATGTGATGGATGTTAAAAGTGATTGTGATTAAGTGTTGAACATCTACAATATCTATTTATTGATACCCCTCAATAAACCTAGAAAAGTAAAAATTAAGTAAAAAAATTGAAAATCATTTTACTATGTTATGATCACTGTGACTGCAAATATTTTGTGACTTTGTAGTTTGCTTCAGTTTATTAACTTTACAGACATTTCATCATGTAATATATTTGTCTTTCATCATATGCTATATTTGGCTTCATCATTAGTAAGTGAATTAAGAAAAGATTCATGTGCATCAAAGAAATATTTGGATTTGAGGTCTTGATTTCTAATGAAGAGCATCTCAAGGATGCCACAGGGTTCATAAAGATGGTGAGATTCCTAGTAATAGCTAAATAGCTGTCCTAGATCAAAGTCTGGTAGACTTCCCCAGGAGCTCTCTTTCCAGAAAATGATAAGTAGAACTAGATAGCATCTAATAAAGGCTGACAAACAAGAAGCCTCTGCTGCACAATTCATATAAAAAGTAGCAGCAATATTTTCAAACTTTCCCTTGAAAATAAGTAATGAGACTACAGAATAGCTGACAGGAGTGTAGAGTAAGTAGTGTGTATTAGGAACTATGTACATTATTTTGAGAATGAGGAAAAGCATATTTTTATAAAAGTTGTGCAAATGCTTTTCTAACACAACAAGGAATAAATTTGTACAGAAGGCCTAGCAGATATTGCTTTGTTTTTGTGCCCCTCCCCCATATTGGCCTCTCCCATGCTAGGCAAGTACTCTACCAGTGAGATACACTCCCAGATCGCTTCTGTATATTTTAGACACAGCCTCACTAAGATGCGGAGGTGGGCCATAAACTTAAAGGCAGTTCCTAAAGCACAAATAAAGAACCTAAATTGACTTCTGGAGATATATTAAGACTCCTGCCTCAGTATCCCAAGTAATAAACATTTGACTTACAAGTGTGCATCACCACACCAGCTGTTTATGGTGATTTTATAGTACAAGATGCAGCCTTTTGAAGAGAATGCCAAGTCTTTGTGGTATATTGACATGCACTTTCAGTTATCTTAGTAATCCTTGTGTAGGGCTGGGGAGATGGCTCAGTAGAATACGCACTTGCCTGTCAAGCACAAGGGTCTGAGTTCAATCCCCAGTTCCACGAAAAAAAAAAAAAAGTAATCCTTGTGTAGACATTTATTACTCAATGTGGAAGCACTGTCTGTGTAATACAGAATATCATTCCTTTAGTGAAGATCTTTACCATATTAACTTTGAATGCAATGTTTATCAGATAAAATGCAGATTATAGTTCTGCTATATTTTTAACTCTATAATACAGAATAGTATTTTAGTTTGGATTAATGTTATTTTAAAATAAACCTCACACTCATTAATTGTTCAACAGGGTTACTATGTATTTGGAGGCAAGAAAGGGTTGTTTTGCTCTACTCATGAACTCTGGTTCCTATTACCAGAATAGGTAAATACCAAACCATCTATAAATGTTTACTGACATTTTATGTGAATCAAGCAACTAGAAAATTTTTCATAGATGATAAATAGATTTTTTAACTTAAGTGCAATCACTGGTAGGTTTGTAGTGGGTAAATGATGAAATATTATCTCAGACTCAATCTGGTTTCCTCTGGAATGAATATTAAGATACACTGACAGTAACTTTTGTCCAGGTTCAGGGAAAATTAAAATTTCAGAGCCATGCACTTGCTATTCTTGTTCTAGCAAGAATATTCTCATTAATCTGAGAAGCTATGGAAAAAAATGTGTTATGTCCTTACCTATAAATGATGTTAATGTGACAGTTCTTGATGAATCCGATGTATAGTATTTTTGTAAAGTCCCAGGTAACTGATGAGCAACATAAAGGCACAATGACTGTTAATGTTCATACGAACTTCACAAAGTCTCCAGGAGTCAATTCAGGTCCTTTATTTGTGCGTCAGGAACTGCTTTAAAAAATAGCACTTTATATGAACTTGTGAAAACTATTCCACTCCTGTGAATGTATATGTTATTAAAAGACCATATGAAAATACATATGCTAGTTAGCACACACTGTATTTCCTATGCTGTCAAAATTTTTAAACAAAATATCTTAGTGCTGTCTCAAGTGTTTTGCATTTATCAACCTTATTTATTTAAAAAATTGGGTTATAATTCCAAGCAATGATTATTTGAAAACAACAGTGACATCTGAGTATCTTTAAAGGAATCTGTTATTAAAGGACTCATTAGGCATTTACTAAATCTACTACATTCTTCTGGGAATGTCTCTGAAATAGTTTCCAGATTGTGTTAAGATATTTTTAAGTGATTTTGAAATAGACTTTCTCATTGCATTTGAAAATTATATACTAAAATGCAACAGAAGGGGAAGTCACTTCCAACCAAGACATTTTTATTAGTCAATGAAACTGAAACAGTTCCTCAATCTCTTAGTCAAATAATGGTGCTTACACTGGTGCAGATTCTTTCCCTGACAGATCCTCTTCCCAATTGCAATGTCTTGCAGATGGCTATGGTGAAAATAAGAAGACCCATCTCGGTCTTGAAATTAACTGGTTACAAATTCATTCAATATATACAACCCTTGAAGTTGCTCAGATCTTGTAATTGAGGTCAAACACACTGAACATAGTCTATGACAAACCCTGTGCTTATACTTGGATTTAGAAAGTAAAAGGACACAATTACTGACCCTGAGTAGTTTATAGCCCTAGCAAAAATAAGTTAAAACCAACAACAATTCCTACTTAGCATTTAGCTATTGATGTGTGATCTATAATTACTCAGATTTGTGCACAAGGATATAATTAGGCCATTTGAATTTTTGAAGTTACAAATATTCGACAAAGATTTGGCTTGGAAATTAATCGTACAACAAGGCATTTTTAAAAGGTAGTAGGACCTCTGTAAATATAACTTACACTATGTGTACATGCACCTACTGTTTCTTGGCCAATAAAATGTATTCCCAAGAGCAGAAGCTTCAGTTCTGAGCTTGCCATTTTGATAAATCATTGTATCAAATCTCTTTCTAGCTCTCTTTATAAGCAAAGACAAATGCCCATAAAATATTACTTTTTATTTCATAGGCAAGAAAACTGAACCTCATAGAATTAGGATGATTTACTAAGATCATGTAGATAGGATGGCTAGATCATGAGCTAGGTCATTTCTGAAGACATGCACAGCATTTTACCATGTACTGACTCCACAGAGATGTCCATGAAAGGTGGAGCATCTGTCATGAGCACTACACCAAGAGCAGTGGTCCCATTTCTATCATGTGTCAATCACTATATGGTATACATAAATAAAAGTCAATGTGTATGATGATGATAATCTAAGCAGGAAAAGAAGTATTCATCTCATATTCATATGCATGTATATTGTGTGTACATATATAGATATATGTACATTGTGCATATACATATATGTCATCTTTATATACATAAATATATATATATTTATAGACATATATATGTATCTTCTGTTTATCTGAAGTGTTAATTTGCCTAGATACTATATTATATGAAGAAACAGTTATTATGAGGATAAGCTTTTCTCCATGCTAAATTATTCATGTTAAGTGCCCACTTATTCTCATCTCTGAATATCTACCATATCAAACTATATTAATCTCATAATTTTTATTAGTTTTTTTCTTGTCCTTGTACTAAAACTTCTAATATTTTTTGAACCATATGAAAAATGGGCACTAGTCCCAGAATATTATTGCAGAACAGAATGTAACAGTAGCATAGAACACATTTGAATTGATAGATATATTTGGATTGCATCTATTTGGTTAGATGTATAAGAAAGCAGAAGAGTTTTCTGATTAATTTCACTATGTATCTCAGACTGGCCTTGAATTCACCAAGTTCCTCCTGCTTCATACCTTCAAGTGCGGGGATTACAAGCATGTGCCACCATTGCTTCGCTGAGAGATTATTTTTTGTTTTCAAAATTTATTTCAAAGAGAATAGAAAAATGATAGATTAAACATTATAAATGATACACAATTTCAAAAACTATTTAAAAACAGGATTATAGGTATTCCATAGTGGTCGTTATAATGCACATTGTGATCTTCAGTGTAGCTGCTCAGATTACCAGATATAAGCATGTAAAATTGGTCAAAGTAAACATTTTTAAGCATGTACTACTACCTTTAAAACACTGATAGAAAATAGTAATTAATTTATTTAATATTTTAATTTTTGCAGAGCTATATAAATATATAGCCCATTTCAAAGTGTCTCCAGAAATTGTGGACATATTCTAATTCAAAACACAATATTGCACAAATGAAATTTCTTTGCTATTTCTTATAATCTCAGACACTAGAATGACCTGCAGGATAATCTATTAGGAATGAAAAATATTTATGTAGAGTTTATGTTGTGTTTACAATGATCTGCTTAAAATGGTATTTGGGATTTTATTAACCATATTAACATGATATCTTCACAAACTATAAAATTTGGGGAATAACTGATCAGCTACAAGATAAAAAATTTACATTAGATTCTACTTTTCTACATGCCAATAGTGCCCTCATTAAGAAATAAATCATGAAAACAATTCCATTCATAATATCTCAGAAAATTATCTAGAGATCAGCCCAATCAAGGAGGTGAAAGACCATTTCAGTGAAAATTACAAGATACTGAATCAAGAAGTTCAAAACAATAAAGATGTTCATGGATCTGAAAAACTGGCATTGTTAAAATAGCCATTTGACCAAAGTGATCTACAGGTTCAGTGAAATCCCTATCAAAATTTCAATAACATTCTCCACAGAATTAGAAAAAAAATCTTACAATGCATAGGGAAACAGAAAAGACCCAGGAAGGCCGAAGTAATCCTGCAGAAAAAGGACAATCAAAGAACAGTACCTGCTTTCAGCTTGTACTACCAAGCCATTACAAAGACATCATGACACTGAAACAAAAAATAAACACATAGAAGGCACAGAAATAAGCCCACTCACCTGCATCCATCTGATCCTTGCAAAAGGAGCCAAAAGCATATACTGGAGAAAAGAGTGTCTCTTAATAAATGGTACTAAGAAAGTAGAACATCCATAGGCATAAAACGGAAACTAGTTCGCTATCTGCCACCCCATATAACCAATTGAAAATACACCAAAGACCTAGCTATAGGACTGGAACCTTTAAGACTGCTAGAAGAAAACATAAAGGAAACCCTTTAAGCCACTGTTATGGGCAAAGATTTACTGAATAGAACTTCAGTAGCACAGCAAGTAATAGCCAGAATCAGCAAATGGTACTACATAACATTTTAAATGCTGCTTCATTCCAGAAATGGAATCAAATGATAAAATGAAGAGAAAGCCTACCCATTAAGAAAAAATCTTTGCCAGCTGCTATTCTGACAGAGACGAGTAATGCTTAGAATGTGTAAACCTTAAAAAAAAATTAAAAAGTCAAATAACCCCATCAATAGACAAAGTGAATTGAAGTGAGATTTGTTGAAAGAAAAATGGTTAATAAATAAGTGAATAAAATGTTCAGCATTTTATCCACCAAGGAAATGCAAATCAAAAGTGCACTAAATAGCTCAGCGGATAGAGTGCCCGCTTTGGCAAGCACAGGGACCAGGATTCAATCCCCAGTCCCACATGCAGTGCTGGCCCCGCGTGTGGGGTGCGCTGAGCCAGTGAGAATATGGAAGTGGTGGCACATGCCTGTAATCCCAGCTCTGGGGAGGCTAAAAATAGAAGGATCCCTATGACTCCAAGCTGTGTAGTGAGATCTGTACCGAATACATAAAATGGAAAAAAAAAAATTGCACTGCATTCCAGTCGGAATGGCTATCCTGGAAAACACATAAAACAAAAAAATATTGTTGAGGATGCCTGGGAGGCTGCGAGGGGCTTACAGACGTCAGTGCAAATTGCTTAGGCCCGCCCCGAAAACTGTGGGACAAATGTCAATCCTGAAGCGCTTCATATGATTTACTTTACAAATTTTTGTTCTTTGCTGTGACTCACAGACCTACAAGAGCTCTCCACCTGTTTCTCAGACTTCATTTTCTCTCCACAGTTCTCTCCGTTGGTCCAAATGCTCCAGTTTCAGAGGACGTTCAGTTCTTCAGGCCTGAATTCCTATAGTTCAGTCCACTGGGCTGGAGAAATGTTTTCTCCCTCCCATTTTAATTCAAAATTCAAAATCCTTAATCTCTGCCCACACTTCCACATTATGCACTCAAAGCTGAACTCTGGCTCTGCCATCTTAGTGCGCATCGTTTTTCAACAAAGGGGGACTTAATTTTTCTTTTTCACTGAAATTCTGAAATTCTGTTTCTGTTCCTACACATCCTCTAGCATATCTCTGGGTATGTTGTGTGTGTGTGTGTGTGTGTGTGCACGTGTGTGTGTGTGTTCTTTCCATTATATATAGAAATGCAGTTCCTTGTTTACTTCTGCCTCACTGTTCTAAGTTATAAATTCTTTAAAAGTAAATAGGGACAAAGTATTTGCTATATGGAACTCTGACAATTAATTAAGAGAAGTTTAATTTATTTGGAATGTACTGTCCCACTCACACTACTTTAGGCTTAGAAACAAAAGCTACATGAAGTGTCTGCCATTGGTGAGTACTGAAGGACAATCTTTCCATGGATTAACTGTGCTACCAGATTACAGAATGCAACAAAGAAATTTAATATATGAATGAAATGAAGTTTAAAATTTCCGAAAATCTCTCAAGACCAATGAGTTATCTAAGAAGTACATATAGTTAGCAATATCAGGACATCTGTGGAAATAAATATATATAATGAATTACTCAAGAAAAAATATCCTGTGGCTTTCTATACTATATTAACACATTAATCTTATAATTTACATGTTGACTAGGACAATATCAGGTAAGAATAATCAAAAGTTGATAGATTTCCAAAAATTAAAAAGAGAAAATATCAAAGGCTTATTCATTAAACAATCCATTCTTTGATTTATTAGTATAGGAGAAATGTGAATTTTCAAAGTGAAAAAGACACATGGAACTGTACTCCAAACTATACATCATACTAACTATGTATAATGAGGTTGTTAAATATTCTCAGTCTACATAGTAATTATATAATCTTATAATGTGCTTTAGGAAAAACTATTATTAGAATCAAAGTATTTAATGACTGTATACCTTACTTCTATATGAAAAATGTTACATGTATTTTTCAAAGCACCACTTAGTTTTTCCTTTTACTGCAGACTTACTTATTGGGTCTTTAATTTCCGACCAGGACAAATGCTTAAGGCTAAATTATAGGCTAATTTAAGTAGATTTGCCCTATATAAGTATGTGTGCAATTATTTCATTAATTAATTTTAGTGTTCCTTCTTGTAGCTCAGTTGATGTTGGAAAATGTAAGAAATAAAATGAAAGACTAGAAGCATCTGTGTATGTTCCACCTACTGGATAAACAGACAGGGCATCTCAGCAAAGTGGGTGACCTTGAGTACAAGGTAAGATGCTTGAGTCTGCATGTCTACAGACCCTTGTGTGATATTAAAGGCTAGACAACACCCCACTGATAGCGAGTTTCTATTTCTATTGACAATTTCCCACATTGCAGCTAAGTGCCTGCTATACTACAGGCCCTTAATAAACACTTTGGTAGCTGAATAGCAAGGACTTTAGGGCAACAATAGGACAGAAGCTCAGTACTCAACAGACCAAATATGGTATTTTAAATGATTACTATTCTTCTGTCCTAATGACAAAATTTGTCTTGTAGAACAGCACACACACACATGCACACACACTCATTGTCTGAAAGTTAGGTTCTGAAAACAGTACTAAGAAAACCAATATAGAGTTGTTTCCTTTTATGAAGTTGGATTTCAAGACAAGTTATATTGACAGACACAGAACATATCTCATAGTAAAAGAAACATGCATCAATCATCAGAAACGTACAACAATCCTAAATATT
Source organism: Octomys mimax (assembly GCA_002564305.1). Taxonomy (NCBI): domain Eukaryota; kingdom Metazoa; phylum Chordata; class Mammalia; order Rodentia; family Octodontidae; genus Octomys; species Octomys mimax. The sequence goes on from NDGM011026087.1 coordinate 10,407, forward strand.
TCTGTATTTAAGTGTTTTTAAATACACAAAATAAAAATTGCTAGAGACAGAAGTAAACAAATAGATAACATCAACTTTTAAAATATTAACAAGGATATAAAAGATACACTTACACAAAGTTAGTAACCAAATTATCACAATCTTTTTTGGCCAACAATTTGAGTTTCCAATTAACATTAAATGAAACTTTCATCAACACAAACAAGTGATGTTACTAAAGCAAGTCTCAATAAATTTGAATGTATTGAAAACAGAATATGAACTCTAACACAATAAAATCCATGATGCAAAAATAAAAAATAATGAACTTACAGTTCTAAAAATTTCATAAATCAAATGAAATGCACAGTAAAAATTAGAAAGCATTTTGATGTGAAAACATAAAAATGAAAGAAGAAAATTTTTCAATAGTTGTTTGCTTTGAATATGTAAACAACAAAGAATACTTTTTCAGTCTAAAAATAAGAAAAAGTTATTTACAAAATCATGAAATTTTTAGTAATTCAATCCCTGAATTAAGTAAGGTATAAGGCAAACATATACACTAAATTCTACAGCATCAGATCCACTGCATGAGACAAATATACAAATTGATTTATATTTAGAAGAACATGAAAGCAGAAAGCAGCTACCATAAATGTGGTGGCAGATTAAGAGAGAAAATTTTAACACCAGCAGAGAACACTTCTATTTCTAGATATATAATTACCAATAAATGACTACAGACAAATTTTTAAAAGACTTGTAAAATTGATTTCATGAAAACCGAAAAACTATTGTTGGGTGCTTTTAAAAATATCGACATTAAATTCTGAGCTGAGGAGATTTTTAAGGCAGATAATTCCCAGGGTTCAATGTAATACCAAAGAAGATTCTAAAGGTTTCTCTTTTTAAAGAAATTGATTGGCTAGGGATATAGCCCAGTGGCATGAGGGCCTGCCTGGCAAGTGCATGGTCTTGAGTTCAATCCCTGGTACCACCAAAAACATAAATAAATAAATAAGTTTAAAAAAATAAAATTGATAAGGAAATATTAAAGCATGCACATCATCTAACTTGATCAAAGTTATATAAACACACAACAAAAATAAAATAGATGAATTTATGGGAATTGAGTCTTACCTTAAAGTTTCAATAAATAAGCCAATTTGGAAGTTATAAAAATAGATATCAACAGAAAACAGAGAGCCCAGAGACAGAACTATAAATGCATATCAATTGATACTTGGTGCACCAAAGCAACTCCATATTGAAAGTTTCCTTAACAAATTGTGCTGAATCAACTTTCCATGTCATATATGGAAACAATGAACATAGATTTTTGTCTGTAAGAATTAATTTAAAGTAGATTAGTGTGAAATAGATTAGTGTAAAATTCAAATTAGACAATTTCTTTAATGATACACAAGAGAGCAATCTTTACAAACTTAGAATTTGAATGTTTAAAAAAATTATACAACTTAAAAGTTAGAAACAATGAAATTAACGCAGTGAATGCCATCCAAATTTGAAATTTTGCCCTTTCAAGGGCAGAATTTACAAAACAAAAGGTCACTCACATATTGAGACAATATATTTTAGATAGAGGATAGATAGATAGAAACGTAGATAGATACGTAGATAGATAATCACATATGATTCCATCTTACCCCAGATAGAAGGGGTATCAAGCAATCAACCAATAACAAATGCTAGAGGGGCTGTACGGTAAAAGTAATCCTCTATTTCTGATGTGAGTGAAGACTGGTGCAACCACTGTGAAAATCAGTATGGAGTTTCCTTTAAAAACTAAGGTTACAGGTCTTATTTGAGTGGGCTTTTCCCCTTCTGCGTATCTTCACTGTAGAATTAAAAACATCATATCACAACAATGTATGTACACCTACAACAGCACAATTTGTAATAGCTAAATCTTGTAAACAACCCAAATGCCCAACAACTGAATAATACATAAAAATGTGTGGCTTTTTCTATGATAGAGTACTACTTAGTCATAAGGAAGAATAAACTGGATTCTTGGATAGGTACATGGATGCAATAATGCATTTCTGCTGGTCTTTGGAAAGGAGTAGGTAATCCTCAATTTGTTTTATCACTTTTTCAATTGTTTGTACTTTTTCTCTTCTTAATTTCTTACACATTTCCTTTTTTCTTTCTTCTTCCAATTTTACATGCATATATCTGGCAATATGAATAGCTGGTTGGAAAACAACACTATTTATTACAACAAGTACTATGAAATTCATATTAATTTCTTAAGTGAAATTCTGCATCACTTGTAAATTTTTATGTTTTAATTCTAATTTGTGCTATCTTTTTTTTAATAAAAGTTATTGTAACTTCCCTACTAAGCTGATTTGACACTCTGTTCCACTGTTATTTTTATTTTCTTTCACTATAAAATAAAAAAATTTAAAAGGAAAGATAAAACATTATTACATCTAAAAAATAAGTGGAGGTGTATTAATATCTAAAAAGATCATTCACTAAAACCAGCGAGACACAAAGACAGAGGATCAGAATGAAACGACATTGTCAATTATCATGGAAATAGAGGTGCAGGGAAATATAACAAGTAGAATCTGGGATTGATATTCTAAATAGGTATCAATCACCTGGAAAGACCCAAGTGAGTCACTAGCC
>NDGM011026137.1:0-11848 GCA_002564305.1 Octomys mimax
AGTTTCATATTTAAAGAGTGTAATAGATAAAGTATAATAGATAAAGCCACTATAACTATGTTCGATTCAGGGTATAATCATATAACATTAAAATTAAAAGGTACTTGAGTGTAACTCAGTGGTAGGATATATGTCAACCTGTACGAGGCCCGGGGTTTAATTTATATCACCAACAAAATAATATTAAATACCAAACCTCTTCTCAGTAATGGGATACTTTTAGTAAATACACTGGTGCGACAGTCTTTTTCTTCACACTGCTGGCTAATTACAAAACCAAGAATAAGGACCAGGGAGATAGCTCAGTAGAATAAGTGCCTGCCTGATATGTGCAGGGTCCTGAGGTTAATCCCTGGTACTGTTAAAAAAAAAAAAAATAGAAGAATCCCCAGAAGGAGAATACAGAGGACCAACATGTTCTTCTAGATCAGTGAGATAAAGCATTCTTTCTTTGCATTTTTTTTTTTTTTTTTCCTGTGGAACCAGAGATTGAACTCAGGTCCTTGCACTTGCCAGGGAAGTGTTTATTCCACTGAGCCATCTCCCTGCCCCTTTCATTGCATTCTTACATATTTAGAGAATTTGAAATCAGGGTTATTGCAAAGAAACTAAATCATTCTATATCACATGGCTCATGTATTATGTATTTCAAGCATCTATATTTTATAAATCTAATTTAACCATACAGTGAATCATATAATAAATGAGTACAGAATTTGAAATCCAGTGACTTAATTGTTAATGCATGATAAAACAGCATCATCCACTTTATATATTATTGATTTCACTGAAGTACATGAACTCATTAAGAATGATAGGAAAAGTAAAATATGAGAAACCCTCAAATATTATATGTTCAAGGCAGTACAATAAAAATTTAGCAAAAAGAAGATGATAGGTATGCTAATTTTAATAAATGATGTAATAAAATAAACATTTCAGCATTAAAATAAAACTACAGAAAATTAGATTTATTCTCCAATAAAAATACCAGGGCGCATTTTGTACTTTAAGAAATGATTACCACTGTTAACTTCAGTTTATACATATTCCTTAAGTGATTGGTAATAATCTGTAGCTACATTGAAATAAGAATAAAACCCTTGACCAGGGATATAGCTCAGTGGCATAAGTGCCTTCCTGGCAAGCAAACAAAAGGTTCTGAGTTTGATCCCTGCTACCAAAAATAAATAAATAAATAAGAATAAAAGCCTACATCTTGACTTAAAATAATTAAGTTGCTAGCGTTAAAAACTGTAAGATTTTAGTATCTTGAGCATTTAAGTTTTTTAGTGCTACCTAAAGGACACGTGCATTATTGTAAAAATGTAACATACAGATTGAATTGTCTTGTCTTGGAGGCACTCTGGTTTTAATTTAACTTTATAAAACTGCTGGATTTGGTGATATTGACTAGTAAGAAGATCTTTCTAAACTTAAAAAAAAAAAAAAGAAGAAGCAGCTCCCTTTTCACCTGAGTGGAGATTCTTTGGTGAAGCCATAAGAAGTGGAAAGACAATGGCGGGTAGTTAAGTGTGTTTCCTGATACCTTAGTGGACCACAGAGAACTAAGGACCCCCAAGATTGTTTAAATTTTACTGTTATAAAAGTAATAGTTGCTACACCTACTCGTAGTGTTTTATGAGACATTAAAATGAAAACACTGACTTTAATCAGGCTTCCTCTTTCTATTTTGTGAGGTAGAGATAGCCCCCTGGTCGTATTTTTTGAATATCAGGCACACACTTAGAATGAAGCAGAGACTCTCCTTTGGGCTGCCTTAGTAGGACTCCGCAGCGATACTCTTTCATGTTTCAACACTGAGTGCTAAAAGTAAAATTAAAGAATTATCAGTTTAGATTAAACGAAACATGGTGAACTCCTAGTCTCTCTGCTCAAAATATTTTCTCAATAATATATCCCTAATTCTTGTGAAAATGTACATTTTCATTGCTTCACAGTATAAAACAATATTTATCATGGTGGCAATCATTAGTCTATAAGGACGAGAACATAGGCTTTCCTTGGGACTCCACAGTTAATTCATCTTCCTGGGTGTTTTGTGTTTATATTTTGTCATTATTATTGCTGTCATTATTTTTGCTACCACTGTGTTTAGTCTTTATAAGCCTCTGACTATTATATACATTAAGCACAATATGTAATATGTAGTAAAATGTATAATATTATACAATAATATATAACATCTAGTACACATTTCTGCAGTTTATTGCTCTACTATTCCTATTGGGTTGTTACTCATCTTGTTTAAGTCCTGAGATTTTCTCTACAGAGAAGTAACTGACTTCTTCAGCAAAGGATTAACTAGTCTTTGAGAATTCTGGGGCCAGTAAGTAACTGCAGAAACAAAGAACTTTTGAATTTCAGGCCTCGTCGTTTGGGTCCTAGTTAAGCCTTGATTATGACAGTACCTCCACATCTCTATTTCATAATTCCATCAATGCTTCTATCTATTCACAAGACAAGATTTCAATTGACTTGTCAGTTCTGGCATCACATGATAAAGGAAGACAGGTCTGGCAGTGTCCACTACTCTAGCAGTTTCTGGAAAGGGTGTCTTAAGTAGTGATCATGTTACATTAGCAGACTTCATAAGAAAGTCTGAGTTGATGGCAATATTTAGTATTGGTGAATCCCATGGATTAACCCTAAAAAATTAGAAAGAAGTAGATAGTACTTTGATTTCTTTATCTCTTATAACTTTTAGTGAATTAATAGAAAAGTATAGAAATGTTATTCTTTTTGCATATGTATTACATGTTTATACATGCAAATATAGATCTACATATTAATGTACATGTATAACAAAATTCTACCTATGCATAGTTTTGTCTTCACATACTGTAAATAGGTAAATATTGTCTTCAAGTTGATAAAAGAATGTGAAAATCAAAACAACTATAGGTACTATGGATATATATGTATACATTCACTATAGATGTAGCAAATGTATGCATTACTTATAAATATATTTGTCTTGAATAAAGCATCAGGTTGAGAGCCAGCAACCCCTGCAACATACTAAGACGTGCTGGGTTTCTTATTTTGCTTTCACTAGTTAAGGTTTCTGCATCTCATGACTTGAGAAGGTGATGTCATTTGCTGTCACACTTGTGGCCACAGTTTCCTTTCTTTACATCTATAGCAATTTAGCTTATTTTCTGTTATATACTTAAATTTTAAGCTACATATGTAAAGGGGACACCAAGAACTGATTTAAAGTATTTGTTTTCTAGCCGGACAGTAAGGCTACTGGGTTGGATGCTTTTAGATATTGTGATTCTGACTTCAAGTGACATTTTACGCTCTTACTCAATTTTAGTTTACATGATTTCATGATCTGGGTCACAATTTCATTTATTTCACATACTCATTTTTAAAGGCTGATCTGCTACACCATACATTTATACCATCCAAACTCCCAGAATAGTTAGATGCCTTTTCCTATTTATGAAAATCCTTTAATCCCTTTTCCTCTTTCTTTCTCCTAACATTAACACAATAACTAGCTTAGAGACAGCACCAAAAAATACATAAAGGAAAAAATACTATACTCAATATTCTTGCCAATTCTTCCCTGACCAACTTTATTTCTGACTCCCTCAAGCCCAGTTGCAATTTAAATAAATTTTACTTAGTATAAAATGTAAAGTTTCAAGAACTAAACTTCTTTGGGCCTATATGTTTTAATATGCACCAACATGGAAACACTAGGATGAAACTGTCAGGTTCAATTTTAGAATAGTCAACTGTACTTAGTAATAACATGGATCTTGGCACTGCCTCTGTCAAGTCATTCACATTTTTTTATACAGATTTTTTTTGACCACTTAGTTTCATTGATGTAAAGACTTTAACTATTTGTACTACATATGGAGAATCACCAAACACAGATACCTTCTCTGTCCTAGCACTGTGCTGCAACGAATGGTGACAGGGCAGAACCTGATACTCTTTTTTATGAGAAGACTGTATTTATGGGCGGAAAGAAAGCTTCTGTCCAAGAGAGGGACATAAGGGGATGGGGGAGAAGGTTGTCTTCAGGAGGCTATCTCTTCCAGGGACTTTTATAGAGTAAAACCATGTGGTGAGGCAGGCCTACGGTGATGGAGAACATGGGAACTAGCTTACGTGGGCATGAGGTGGGACAAAACTATGGTCAAACAATGAGATTACAAGCACCATTGCTCAGGTAAAATTGATTAAATCCAGTATCAAATGGGTAAGCAAGTCATGTAGCAAACAGGCATGAATACAGGACAGGGTCTCTTCCTGTTAGGGATTGGGTTAGTGATTCAGTTGGGCTCTTTCAAGGTGATTGATACCTACTTAGAATATCAATCACTGGTGTCCATCCCTAGGTAAGTATGTAGCAGTATTTGTTTGCTCTTTTGTCTTGAGGTGTGGCCCAGATGGAAGTGTCTGTCTTCCAAGTTACAAAGGCATCTTGTCTTCCATATTGTCTCCTTGAGGACCTGGCCCTGTCTGACTGCCTATAATATTTCTATGTAATTTAGCTGCCTACAACATTGCACCCTCTGAAGAAGTAACTCGAACTGTTGATGTGATTATTTGGCCATGTATGTTTAATTGTTTCTTTGGCTTTGTCTCCTCCAGACTTATAGATTTTTTGCCTCCCCAAGATGAAAATGCCTGGTATCTATTGAGGGCCTTTAGATAGAACCTCTGGAGAGTATCTCTGGTTGTCGATTCACTACCACAACCCCTTTCAGCCTGAAGAAGCCAAAGCAGTCATCACCCATGTTTCCCTCAGGGCAGTTTGGGTTAGAACCCTGATATTCTATAAGCAAGCTGAATTTATTTCTTTCACTGCTGTCTCATTTGTAATTCCCAGTGGATTAGTCAGAGACAGCTTAAGTTTCTACCAATAAGGAGATCTTGAATCAGGAAAGATTACTATAAAATCAGAATACCTTTATTAAGATGAAATTTTATTTCCCAGCCATGTAAACACCAAGAAGTCTGTGTAGAGCTGGGGTTGTAGCTAAGAAGTATAGCACTTACCTAATACAAGCAAGGCCCTGAATTTGATCCCCAGAAACACACACATAAACACACATACAAACACACACACATGCACACACATACATGTTTAGAGTTAGGCATTTTAGGCCTCTAAGTTTGGCCCTTCTATAGCAGGGTCCTCTTTAAGTACCCATTTTTTGTCTACCAGAAAGCATTTCTGAAAAAACCTTGAGTAAGAATTGTTTGAGAATTGATCCAAGAATGATCACTCATGCCTTCTACATTAATCTCACAGATCTGAATTATTTACGTTGCTATACCTAGCTACAGAGAGTTCTGGGAAATTTAATCTCTAACTGAGAAAGATTATAAATAAAAGAAAGAGTTAATACAATATAATACCTGGGACAAGGAAAAATATTAGCAATGACTATATTGATCATGTCCTGTCAACTGCCTAGTATGTCTTGAAAGCATTTTCAACTGCTATGCCTATTTATAAGAATTTTTGCTTATGATTTGCATGCTTTGCCAATAATATGTTCCTTTTTAGCTCTTAATTTTTTTCTATTTCCTCTTAGCCATGAAGTACAGGTTTAACAGTGCTGGCCAGGGTAGATTTGGGATGCATGTTACCTGAATTTGTGCATGCAGGAATTTGACAAGTAGGGTGTTAATTCCTAAGAGGAAATATTGATTGGTCAGAAACAAAGTATGTCCAGTACCTTATCTCACTAAAGCTAATGACCAATTCTGATTTCGTTTTTAGTGAAATCACTTAGCATACTTTATGGATTTTTTTGTTTTTGTTTTTAGCTGTAGGTCTCTGGTCATAGGTCTAGAATGCTATTACATGAAACATTAATTATGATTGCTGGTGAGAGAGAACTAAATTGAAATCTATTTTCCAGAGTCCTTATTTGAATGACAAGCTCCTGTCTTGTATCTCCTCTGGCTCATTGAAAATGAAAATATCATTAGTGTAAAGTATTGGTATGACAGTAAAATAATGCTGGCCTATTGGTCTGGTACTAGTATAATACTAGAATCAGTGGAACACCACCAGAAATGATGCCATTGCTAGGTTTAGGAGGCTCTTAGTCTTGAAAGCAAAGAACAACCTTTTTGGCATTGGTGTCTTTGAGACAGTTAGAAAATAGAAACTGCACTGAATCAAGTTTTTCAGACCTGCCTTGCAGGCTTTACACTTTTGATTTTGTTGCTTGACACTGGAGGTGGCTGACAGCTAGAGTGCCCCAGCCCTTGGCCTGAATGACAGAGATGGCAAATTGCATGGTTTGTCTATTAGGTTTGCAATACCTACTTGCTGAAGAAAACAAAATAGCTAGGATTCATCTTTCTTTAGTATTCATAGCATTATTTTGCAAGTGGAGATTGTGTAATTTTTGTGCAATGTATTACTGGCATACTTAACAACAATGATAGTGTGTAGAAACACCCAAAATAAGGAGGGAGATCGTCTTTGTGCAGTCATTTTGCCTCTGAAATCATGAGACGTCTGGCAAAGTGGTAATGCTTTCCTCGATATTTTCCTCCCAGCAGTTACCTAGTCTTCACTTTCTTGCTTACAAGTGGTTTCCTTTATTAAGGAAAAAAATGGCCCTAATCAGAAATGTCATTTCCTGTTTTGAAACAAATATAGTAGATTTTCCTATTAAGAATGATCTAATACAATGTTTATTCCTTCTTTCAGAAATATCACTATGCTAGCTTAATGGCTTATTTGATAGTTTTAAAAATATCTTTAACAATACTGACTGATAATCTTTAAGATTTTTATGAGGTAAAAGCCTTTCTTTTATGCACAGTTTTTGTGATATTAATATTTGGGGCCCCTATTATCCTTCTTATTATAAAATAGAATAGTTAAATGAAATTCAAAATTAGAAAAACGTTATGGATATATTGCTTTTACACATTTTCAGAAGTCTAGACATTTGTAATAGAACTGTTTTAAGTTGGGAAATCCTATATACTGACATATGAGCTCTACAATCCCTGTGCTTAGTCAGAGGGATGTTTGGCCTATAAATATTATTTAATATATGTTTTATGGTATACAATGCATATACATATTTCCCATTTAGTATATATTTATATTTTATTAATTACAGTAACAAGTAAAATATACTAATATAATAATCTTGAAGTTCAATTTACTTGTGTTTAGTATATTCTCACTGTTGTATAATTAATGTCCCAATTTTTTACAACTTGCAGAACTGAAATACCACAACGATTAAACATGTCCCCATTTCACTTTTCTTCTGGCCATGGCTATCACCATTCTACTTTGTTTGTGTGAATTTGATTTTAGATCTCCCAGATGATGGAATAAAGCAGTCTCTGTGCTTTGTGATCATTTTATTTTTGTTAGTATAGCATACTTAAGGTTCATCCACATTGCAGCATGTGGAAGGACTTCCTTCTTTGTAAAGATTAAATACTGTTCCACTTTGTATGGAAATTACACTTTGTCCATCCATCTGTTGATAAATGTTTGGGTTACTTCTACCGGATGGCTACTGTGGCTAAAAAATACTGCAAAATCCTACTATGAATTCTTTTTAATATATACCTAAAGTGGAAGTTATGAACTGTAGAGCAATTCTGCTTTTAATTCTTTTTAGGAATGGTGTCCTACCAGTTGTAGTACACAGTTTCACATTCCTATCAATATTGTGCAAACTTCCAATTTCTCCATATGTATTTTCTGTGTTTAGGACCACAAGCACCTCAATACTTGGGCAGGGATATTCCATTATGCTTCGATTCACATTTCCTTCTTGATTAGTAAGGTCTAGCATTCTTTCTGAAGGGTGTTAGCCATTTTTATATCATCTCTGGAGAAATGTTCATTGAAGTCTTTTGCCCATTAAGTTGATATATTTTTTCTGTCCAGTAAATTTTTTATCCTGTTAAAAACTAGACATATTTAATTCCTTTATACAATTGAAGAGTTTCAACAAATTTAATGAACCTTCTCAAAGTTAATGATATTTGAACTTACTCTTCAAAAATCATACTTGTTTGTTTTCTTATACATGAATAGTTGACTGCCTTGAGTTAGTCACTAAAAGGAACGCAAATGGGCTTTCTGTCTTTTGAGATGTTATTCTTAGATCATTTAAATACTTTCAGTGTCTCTCTTTTCTAAAAGGATTAAAAATTTTCATTATAATGTATTACTTTTTTATACAGAATCACAATACTTTCTGTGATTTGGTCAGTTCATCTTGAGCTATGAGACAATACTTCTGGTAGCTTATCCTTTGTTAGTCTTATAAAAGTCAGTAATTGTACAACACATACTGTTTGAAGATAATATTTATCTCTACAGGGATGCCACATTTCATATCAGCATATCACTGGCATTTTTATTAGTGAGGCTTTTTTTTTTGTATTACAGTGCAATTTTGAATATGTCGAGTTAGCAAGACTGGATATAAAAGGAATGCTAATATGCTCTTATAGTTGTTATTTAGCTTATACCATTTTGAGGAACAATCAGCCACAACTGTACCTAGCTTCCAGTTACTCTGGTTTTGAGCTCTTAGGTTGTTGGTACTCAAAAGACTTTGGTCCCCTCTTTCTAAGTTTTCAATGTAAGCAAAATGGGAAAAAAATAGAATAATTTGATTCAATGAAATACTAAGAATTCATGAGCTTTTATCATATAATGAAGTCCACGCATGTAATCTAAATGGATTGCAAAAATGCCTACCAATTTCTATGCAGAATAGATTACTTCACTTTCTAAGTTTTGTTTATTGTATACCAAAAGATGGTAAAATGTTTCCAATAAAATGGATTTGATTAAGGAAATAAACATCAGATATGATTGAAATAAATTGTTTCTAAAATAACTTAAAAAATCTTTTATTTATGTATTCATTTATTTGATACAGAGTCTCACTACGCAGTTTGTACTCATAGTGATCCTCCTGTCTCAGCCTCCTCAGTGCTGGGAATACAGGCATGCACCACCACACGCAGTTTCAGTGGCCAGCATGCGCACATAAGGTTCTAGGGCTGGCAGGGTATGTGGTACCGGGAATTTGAAGCCGGGTCCTTGTGCTTGCCAGGCAGGCACTTAGACTGCTGAGAAATCTCCCAGCTGTTTTAAAGTAATTTTGTCATCTGACCATATTTTGAAAACCTCTCTAAACTTTTATTTTAGTTACTACATATTTTAATCATTGAACATGATTTTTGTTTTAGATTCTCCATTTTGGAGTTTTGTAAAAAGAGGAAAATTAACTAGTTGACAGTGAAAGACAGATAGAATGAGTTAAAATTAAGTGATTTCTGTGTTTTGTTTTTATTATTGTTATGTAAGACTGGGTTGATTTATTGCTAAATTTTATATTTAGTGTTTACATGAAAGAAATGGTTGTAAGAGATATTATAAAATTTATAATAAATCATATGATTAATTTGTAATTTTGTATTGAGTGTACCAGATAATTCTCTAAATTATTAATTCTTAATGTAAGCAAAACGTATTTCACAAGAGCAAAAGAAGGAGTGGAAGCTAAAACGCACCAACTTAGTATAATTTTCTTGTTATATTAAACATTACTGGGCATTGTATTCTTAAATATAGTAAAATACTAAGTAGACACATGTCCTAAATCTAATAACTTTATCCCCTCTTCATCATAGCTCCTTTTTACTTTTCTATCACCAGGATGCATGTGACTTTCAAAATATTTACATAGGATGCTATAGGCAGGGTTCTTTGAAATACGAGCTTGCTAATTATCTTGGCTCTGGGTATTAGCATCTGCTGAAGAACCAGTTTTGGAAGATGGGGGAATATTTATAGGCCTTTCATGGCCTACAATACAGCATGAAATTATAGACAGCCTGCTAGTGTCCCGGTAAGACTAAGATGCCCTTGGCAACTTCTGATTTTCTCAAATGTCCCTGAGGCAGTCAAATTCATCTTAAAGGAACATTCCCTGGGGCAAGATTTTTCCAGAATATTGTATCAACAGCATTAACCTAGTATTACCTGAGTAATTTTTCTTTGAGGTAAAATGCAATTTCTTTCGGTTGAGATGTTTTATACTTTATAGTAATAAAGGACTATTGTACTTACTGAATTAAAGGCAGATACCATGCTGATAGCTAGGGGAGCCTAGTTTAGAATCTGTGAACTTGGAAAGTAACCCTATGCAAATATAATTTTTCCATAAATCAAAACATTTAGCAGCATTCTCCACAGATTCCTCACTCATTAAACATGCCAACTTGGCTTGTTAATGTTATTGTCACTTAAATCATTTATATCTGAGTTGACAGTTATTATCCATGTCCATATATTTTTTCTAAGTAAGACTTTAAAAAACTGCCGAAGGACACTGACTTGTTCAGTTAGCAAATTAGTAGTTAAGGTAGGAAAACACATTCCATGTCATCCTTAAAAAATTAAATACATTTGAAAAAATAAGTTTTGGAACGCAGAGTGTGTCAGGCCCCCATGGGCTTGAAAACCACAGATTTTGCAGATCACTGAATGAGATCTAGAGATTGGAGTCCAGAACTGCTTGGTTTTCTCTAAGTAGCTGAAAGTCACCTGGATTTTGTGCCAAAACCCTTGTGTTTATTCTTGGAATGAATGGCTCTTTATTTAAATATGCTGTTGACTCTGATATATCGATTGTGGCGAGAGTAAAGAAAGATTGGCGTCATCCCCAAAGATGATAAAAGCAAAAGCAGACCTAAAGCCAGTCTCCTCTGAGGCTGCTACTTCTGGTACCATAGTCAGAAGTAGAGTAAAACATCATCTAAATGCCAGTTAATATCTGTGGAAGTACTCAGATGCTAATTTTACCATCAACATAGTTTCATTGTTGAGTTAACAAGTCCCTCCATACTAATTAATTTGTTTATGTGCTTATAAATAGCCTTAGTGTTTCCTTAGTATGCAACCTGTCACCTTGGACTCTATGAAAATAAATTCTTTGTTGCTATGTGTGGTGGTTCACGAGAACCACAGATTTGAGCCTAGCCAGGTCATTGCAGAAATTTAATGAGAATCTATCTCAAAATACAGCACAGATGGTCCTGGGCTCAATCCCTAGTATTGGAAAAAAAAAGTGTTTTGTGATAAGTAGCTTCATAATTCTTAGGATATCCTTTTTCAAGCAAGAAGGCAGGCATACCATACAGACATCCACATCAAGTAGTTGGAATCTCTTTTTTTTGTTGTTGTTGTTGTTATTGTTGAACCGGGGTTTGAACTCAGGCCCTCGTGCTTGCCGGGGAAGCGCTTATTGCACTGAGCCATCTCCCTGGCCCCATGGAATCTCTTTTGATGCATGCAGAACTTATAACTATGGTAATTCTGATGTTCATTGTCATTTTTTCAAGGTTAATTTGGAATTGCAAGATGCTTTTTTTTGTTCTGTTTAGTTGGACCATTTCACCCACTTCCTGAACCCTAGTGTATGACATTCAGGAAATAAATATCTTGGCTCAGCTTTGGAAGTTTTTGAAGAAACTTCCTGCCTTCTCTCACTGGGCTATCATCTGGGACAACCAGGGATGTTGTAAGCTTTGTTGGAAAGGCTTTGCATCTTGGGTCTGGGCCTAATACATGATTATGCATCTATTATACCCCAAAGATTTTATTCTTTTTTTTCAAGATAGCAGGCAGAGCATGTGATTTTGAAGTCCCTTTGTCCCTCAGATCTGCTAATGTGTATGTAATCTAACCACCTAAAAGAGAAGACGATGTAATTCTCATATTTTTGTTACAGGACTAGCCAGAATCCTTTCTTCTTTCTTTCTTTTTCTTTTTCTTTTTCTTTTT